>OZ019951.1:2679765-2819765 GCA_963970385.1 Theonella swinhoei | reverse complement strand
ATAGTTAATATCTACATGTATAATATGTATCATGTAGTCAACTCATTCTCTCTTATACATGTGTACATGTAGTGATGTAGTAATGTCTGCACTGTAGAAATGGACATCTCAGTGTACTCCAGTATCTGGTGAAGGAAGCTAACTGTGATCCAAACGTCAAGGATGAGAATGGATGGACTCCTCTTCACAGCGCATGCTAGTAAGTATGTACACAGCACTATTCCTTCTTCTCCGACAGAGGTTTAAGTGATGGTTCAAGTTAACAACTTTACGCCATGTGCCCAAGCCATGCCTGTATGAGAATTATTAACCCTCGGCACGCATGCGCAGCGAGGGTTACGGTAGTTGGGTCTGTGTCTGTGTGTCTGTCTGTTAAGTCACATCTCACCTCTGGAGTGTCTAGTAGAGAGGAGGGTGCAAACGACAACTAAACTGCTAACTAGACTGACTGGAATAGGTAGACTAAAGTAGAGGTAGTCTAGAAGATTGTCTAGATGTAATAAAATATAATATACTTTCACACAACGTTTCAGCTTTACAGCCTTCTTCAGGTGTGATGAAACTAGGTAAACTAGGTACTAGGTGTGATGAAACTAGTTTCATCACACCTGAAGAAGGCTGTAAAGCTGAAACGTGTGAAAGTATATTATATTTTATTACATCTAGACAATCTTCTAGACTACCTCTACTCTGGAGTGTCTGTTCGTCCTGAAAATACTGTCACGTACTCAGCAGACAACGGAGGTCGAAAAATTTGTGGGGATTTCTCTGAAACTGCTCTGTTGCAGAGATACACCGCTTCCTGCGTTGTAGGGTACTGCAGCGACATTCCGCGCACTTTTTTGATGGCAGAGCCTTGCAAGGGTTCTAAAAGGGCTAACAATATGCTTAACTCTACCTGGAATACGACTCGATGTAAGGTAGTAAGGTTCTTTCTGTTCAGTCTCCGTCTTTTGCCTAAAGTCTTCCGTATACTTTCCATTAACGTAATTTTAGAATGGTAATAAATCTAGCGCGTGCGCTTTCAAGGATTCACGCACGTGCGTACGCCGAGGGTTCTGCACTTTAGTGCATTCATATTCTCAGTGTTAGTGATTATGTTATGAGGTATTCACTGCTGTTCTTCCATCATCTCAAACATACGTATGTACATGAAGAATGCATGATTAGATATGAGATTATGTAACTCATTATGATACATGGCAGCATATGCAGTAAGGGCTACTGTACTTGGTTTGTGTGTCTGTCTGTGATACTTATATATTTTGCCTGCCATTTTAACTACCTGCAAGAGCAACTCAAATGTAATGACAGAAGTACACATGTCTACAAGAATAAAGACATTGACAATGAATAGCACTAAAGTGCAAAACCCTTGGCGTGCGTTAATAAGCTACTTTGGAACCCCATCTAGCTATGGAAAATCGCGAAGAACTTGTACAGCCACAGAGAAGGCTTGAGAATTGCGCTGTATTACATTAGCCCATACTTCAGATAGCGTTTAGTACCCGTTAGGCTTTTGATCGGTACATTGGTACATACTTTTCTCAAACGCATATTACTTTATCAAATGCACGTAGCCCTTTGCGCATGACAAAATGGCCAACTTTAGATACAGTATAAATGGGAAATAGCCATAACTTTAGAACAAACCTAAAAACGCCTTTTTTAAAATCTTTCCCACAGGGCGCTGATTCTTATTGTGTCCCTTTTTGGGTTTTTTATTGGACAGAATGGCAGAAATCGTTTGAACGGACACACACACAAACCAAGTACTGTAACCCTCCTGCGCATGCGCCGAGGGTAAAAATGGCCAACTCTATGTACTGTATTAACGAGAAATAGCCGTAACTTTGGAATGAACCATTTATTTTGAAAACGCCTTTTTAAAAATCTTTCTCGTAGGGCGCTGATTCGTATGGTGTCCCGTTTTGGGGTTTCTATTGGGCGCAATGGCAGAATTCGCTGGACACAGACACACACACACACTCCAAGTAAACTCTCTGCGCATGCGCCGAGGGTTAATGAACCAGTAGTAATAATTGGATACCTCGGTCACAGTAATGAAAAAGTGACTTTTTGTACACATACATGTACATGTATATATATGCATTATTGACATGCTGTTCTTTACTGCAGTAATGGACTGAATCTCAGTGTAGTCCAGTATTTAGTGAAAGAAGCTAACTGTGATCCAGATGTCAAGGACAATGGTGGAGACACTCCTCTTCACACAGCATGCCAGTGAGTACATATTGTATATCATTCCTTCCTCTCCAACCTCATACACTGTACACTAAAATTGTAAGTGGTGGTCCTATCACACAGTATGGTACCACTTGTGTATGTATAAAGGGATTACTATGGTCTATCCCCATTGAAAACCATATAGGTACATTTTCACATTGAAATTGATTTCACTTTGAAGGTGAAGAATGTGTGAAAAATAATCAGTATACAAATGTACATACATATCAGAAAATCACATTCTGTTTAAGTTCATCTTCTTGAAGGGAAGTAACCCAATAACCATAAATCTTTGCATGTGGAAACGTATCATTATGTACTGGGGAATAGAGGTCCATTAACCAATTATAAAGTTGGAAGGGAATAGTGATGCTTGTATCAGAGTCAAAAGAGATTGAACTACATGGACCAAGAGATGGAACTACATGGTCTGCTCGTGGTTCTACTCCTCCAGTCCAGCAATTCATTTCACAAGTTGGACCTTCCACCACCATTCCAGAGTGTCCTCTAGATGCCTTCCTGCTGATATTTACCCCAGACCTCCTAGCTCTAATAGTAAGAGAGAGCAACAAATATGCCAGAGAAGTCATGTCAACTCTCATGGATTCTCCATTAGTCTCACGAAATTGGCATCCATCTCATGGTCTAACGGGTACTCTACATAAACTCACGTATTTCGAGCACTGCAGGTCGCTCCTGGGCATTCGTTCATACGCCGCTGGATATATATAAAGCGGAGCGCAGCATTAGTCCGGTATGGTGACCGAGAGGGGCATTCCCGACAAATCACGGCGACGCCGCTGGGCACAAGACTCTGGCACAGCATGCGTATAAGTGTGCGGGCATATAAAGAGTCCAAAAGAGCTCTGCGTGTTAAGAGATATACATGGATACTGAACATCCCTATATCTGCATGTGATAGTCCAACTAATCTCACTGTCTATTTGATTTCACCTGAGCCCCGGAAGTTGCTGAGGTTTTACGTGCTACGCAACCGCGCGTCATTTTGACAACTTCCTGCATGTTTGCGGGTAGTGGTATGCGCAGGTAACTGGAGGGAAACCACGCAGCAGTGCTGAACGCTACGAAAAGTGCGTTTTTTTCGAGTATTGTAGGCCTGGTTAGGCCAAAGTCTAGGGATAAGTGGCTAAAGGTAAGCCATGACGCTGGAAACGCGTTGATCCACAATGTCATAGTTCACTTGTACCGTTTAGACTGCTACGCTACATCTCATTGTAAATATGGGAGCCTACTACCTACCATTACCAACCTAAGAATCCTTGTGTCGTCCGGGTAGCCACTCTTTCTTGCTAATTCACACACCAGCAAATGCTTTGAGCATGTAAGATGGCTTCGCACGTATGGTGCGTATGGTTGAGGTCACGTGCACTACATTCCTTGCGGTCAATGGCATTTCCATACTTATCTTATGGGACATACAGCTATCTTTGGAGTGGTAGGGATTCAGACATATCACTAGATGCAGCAAAACGCAAGGAATCCAATGGTACTTTTTATTTTGAAATTGGGTGAAAAATAAGAGATATTGCCAAAATTCGAGGGCTCAGGTGAAGTCAAATAGACAATAGCAACTGGCTGAGAATAGAGAAATGTGTTGATGATTTGTTTAACAACTAGCGCTTAGTAATTACATAAGAAAAAGAGAGATGTGTTGATGACGATTCTTGTGCTACGTACTCTCACTGTCAGAACACTGCATATGCATACAGTGTGTTCACGTCCCTGCCAGGCCACTACTCAATGTACAGTCTGCTGGAGAAGTGGCACACTATTCTACCATGATACTAGCACCAAACCAAAGCACAGGTGACAGATAGTGTGTTAGCAGGTTTGTTCATAGTTGTAGTTACAAAAGTGCACACAATCACTTGTAGCTCACCTCATTAGCAACCAAATCATGCCCTGCTAATTGTTACTGTGTAGCTCCAGTTTGATTGTTAGGGCCTAGAGCAATACTTGGCCAGATGTTTATGGATTTGGTGAGCACGTGACAGTGAGAATTATTGCAAAAATGGAAATGGAAATGACAAGACATAGTAAATGAAATATTTAGAAAATTTGAAGTGTAATATAGGTAAAATCAATAGAGACAAAATTGGAACACAGACATGCTATATGCATCAATGTACCAACAAAGGCATGAGGTCTGTTGATGTATCATAGCATGTCTATGTCCCAATCTTGTCTCTGTTCATTTTTATGCAATCCAAACTTCAGCAATTTTTTTATTTGCATGTACTTGTCCTAATTAGTTACCATGTAATTATGCCTTTATGATTAAGTTTTTACATTTGTACGTAAGTTAAATACGCAGTTCATTTCCATTTCCAATAATCCCTTCAATAGACCACCTGTTGTCACTGTTGTGCTTACACAAAAGCTATGTTGCTTTGCCCCCAATTTTGAATCAGAGAAGTAACCCACACTTCATGAGACTATGGCAATGACTTTGCAAATGCTAATTCATTTCAGCTTCAAACAAAAACTTTAATCCAACGTTTCGACACCTATACAATTGTCATCATCAGGGATGATAGTTTATGACTACACATCAGCGATCTGTTTCCATGAAGGATTGCAACATTTCTGCATTTCAGAACATGCCATGGAGACCGGTCATACGATGGACTGGGTCAATGCCAGTATACTGGACTCATGGCAGTTCTTTCATCTGCGATCCTACTTGGAGTATCTTGAGAGAACATTATGAATAAAACACCAGACAGTAGAGTAATACAACCAAACATTTCGATTGTTCGTACAACTATCTTCGTCAGTGGCATACAATAACAGTGACAGAATGCAGTGCAGTTTATACTGTTAGAAGAATGTAATATTTGGGTGACTAGGTTGTCAATGATGACTGCACAGGCATCAAGCGTGGATCCCCGCCTTCAGAAGAGCATTGCAATAAAATGTACAAATGTGGTAAAGAACCTCGCTCACCGTTGATCGAACGACCACTGTACTGATGGATAAACCATGATTCTAGGAGACAACGTTGGCGTAAGTTCGGCTGATCACCGAGGATAGAAACTCCATCCCAATCAATGCGGTGTCCCGTCTGACTTGAATTTTCAGCTAAAGCACTGGACTGGGTGTCATCAACAAAAATCGGCAATCTACCACTTTTTCTAGTCTCTTTCTCCTTCAGAGGTTAACTGTTCTGAGCACTAATTCTCCTTTTTCATATCTCCACATTTGGTACTCATAGTAGCCACAGTTTGCAAGAAAACTTGTTTACCACACACGCATGCACACACACACACCTTCGAACTGCATTCACTCAAAGAGCGGTACAGGCCATGGCAGTGTTGACTGAGCTTCAAGCAGGGCTGCCTTGAACTCCCTCCATGCTTGCTCAACATCACCACTCCCCTGGGTCTTCCATCCTTCCTCTAGCACATGTTGGAACTGTTGGACATGTTGCTGTTGGAGTAGCTTCATTATCACCCTAGGGCGTCTCTGGGCCCTTCTCCTTCCAACTGTGAGCTTCAAGTGTACCCTACTCACCACCAGTCGATGGTCTGATTGCAAGTACACCTTCCGGTACACCCGTGTGTCCAGGATGCTGGATCTAAACCTGCGATTGACCAAGACGTAGTCCAGTGTGTGAACAACACCCTCAGATTCTGCTGGGTGAAACCATGTCCTGATGACATGACCTATGTTGGAACACTGTGTTGGTTACCACCAAGTCATTGAGTGAGCAAAACTCCAGCAATCTCCATTCTCATTCAGTTCCTGTGGACCAAACCTCCCGATAACATCGTGCCAGGCACCAACGCCATTGCCCACTCAAGCATTAAAGTCACCCATCACAATAAGCATGTCATGCTTAGGGACTTCGTCCACACACTCCTGCAACAACTGATAAAACTTCCCGGACTCTTCCACACTTCCAGGTTCACCCCCCCTCCCCCCCCACACACACCAACTGTAATATGCGCACAAGCATAAATACACAGTTAATGATGACAATGACAATGTCAGCACAGTAGCCAATGCTACATATCCCTCACCGGAAGATCTGTTCCCAGTTATGTCCAACTTGGGTCATATCGCTCCGGCCGTCTTGAAGATTTGGTGCTTCGTGTTCTTGAGGGTTGCTCGGAGTCCTGAGGTTTGGTTTTATTCCCGACCTCCTGAATTAGCTCACTTATGGGTATTTGTAAGAGATATTGTCGATTATGACAGTAAGTTCCATCACTAGTCATGCACATTACAGTACCTGGAGGAATCCAGACAGTATCCCCCATCTTTAGCTCTGGTAAATCTTTATCTCTGTGGCATTGATCAAAATTCTTTTTCTGTCGGTCCTTCAGCCAGTCATCTCTCTCCTCTATTTCTACAGGGTTCACCACTTTCGGACACCTCTGCTCCCTTGTGATTGGCAGGGTATTTTGGAGATTTCTGCTCATTAACAACTGTGCAGGGCTATGCCAATTCTCAAGTGGGGTAGATCAGTAGGCAAGTAGTGAGAGATACGTGTCTCTATACTTTCGTAGCAATCCCTTGATGGTCTTCACAGCTCTTTCCACCTCACCATTTCCTTAAGAGTAGAGTGGGCTACTAGCCACGTGTTCGAAACTGTATTCCTTGGCAAATGTAGCCTAGAGCGCTGCGGAGAACTGAGGATAATTGCCGCTCATGACGATTTCCTGGATATCATGTCTGACCAAATATCGAACTCGTGTGTTTGATTACTTCTTGTGCAGTCGCACACCTCAACTTTGATACCTCGATCCATCTCGAATAATAGTCTACCACCAAATGGTAGTCCGACTTATTCCACTCAAACAAATCTGTTCAGACTTTCTGCTATGGCAGTTGCGGTGGTTTCGAAGGGACTAGTGGTTCGGGTTGTAGAGGACTGTGTTCAAGGCACTCTGGACAACTTTTAACTGTTTCTTCCAGCTGTCGTGAAAGTCCAGGCCACCAACATGAGTGCTTCGCTTTTTTCCCTGCATTTGGTGATTCCTTGATGGGCTGAGTGAATCCTCCCTAACATATTCACTCTGAGTTATGCAGGGATCATGACTCTTGATCCTCTCATGAGCAATCCTTTCTCCACTGTCAGCTCCGATGAGACATATCGATAGGGTTTGAGAACTCCTGGGATGCCATCCTGCCTGACAGTAGACTTTGAGTTGCCTGATAACAGGGTCCTCCTCCTGGGGTTAACGAATTTCTTCCATGCGTCGTTCAGTCGCTGGGATGCTTGAGAACGTTGCATCAACATATGCTTCCACCTCCTAGTCCTGGACTGAGTCCCCTGATTCAGGAGCTCTGGATAGTGTCTGCCATAACCAGATTTTTCCCAGAGACATGAGAGATGGTGAAGTGATACAATGGGATCAGTAAGCTACACTAAATATAGTTCATCCAAAATAACCGATAATGTTTGAAATGAATGCACTAAAGTGCAGAACCCTCGGCGTACGCGCATGCGCTTATCCTTGAAAGCGCAAGCGCTAGATATCACTCTAATTACGTCAACGGGAAGTATACGGAAGAAAAGATGGAGACTGAACAGAAAGAAGCTTGCTACCTTACATCGAGTCGTATTCCAGGTAGAGTTTAGCCTATTGTTAGCCTTCTTAGGACCCGTGGAAGGCTCTGCCGTCAAAAAAGTGTGCGGAATGTCGCTGCAGTACCCTACAATGCAGGAAGCAGTGTATCTCTGCAACGGAGCGGTTTCAGAGAAATCCCCACAAATTTTTCGACCTCCGTTGCCTGCTAAGTACGTGACAGTATTTTCAGGACGAACAGACGCTCCAGAGGTGAGATGTGACTTAACAGACACACAGACACACAGACCCAACTACAGTAACCCTCCTGCGCATGCGCGCCGAGGGTTAATAACTCCTCGACTAGCGGTACATGAATTGTTCCACAGACTACAGACCAAGATGCTGTCACCGTATGAGAGGGTTGTACTACAGATGGTAGCATATGGTATGTAGACTGTATTCCCTCACTCCCTCTCATCTGTTTTTCATCCCCTACTGGAGCATTCGCATTGGACTCTTATTGGGAGTTCATCCAATCGTCTAACCCCCAGCAGCAGGACTAGCGGCTTGTCGTCGGTCTCCACATGAAGTGTCAAACTGATAAGGTAATCAGCGAATCAATCACATGCTCAAGTTATCGCAAGGGCTTTCTTCTCTATTTGGGCGTAGTGTTGTTCGGTTGGAGTCATTGATCTTGAGGTGTAGGTGACGGGTCTTTGCTCCCCATCGTCTTGTCATTGTAGTAGGACCGCTCCAAGCCCAAACGAAGATGCATCTGCCGACACTGTGGTCAGTCTTTGAGGGTCGAAAAGTGCCTAGTATGGGGCTCTTGGTGATTTCTTGGCAGAATGCGCGACCTTGTGGTTCATCCTAGCACCAATGCCTGTCTTTTGCCAGGAGATCTCAGAGAGGCTTAGTCACATTGGCCAAGTTGGGGGAGAACTTCCCCAAATGGTTGGTCATGCCTAGGAGACAACGAATGTCTCCCATGCACGTTGGAGTCTTGTAGTTGACGATAGCTGAGACCTTTTCGGGGTATGGTCTAACTCCTGTGGGGAAAGGAACTTGACTCGGTCTTGTGAAAACACACACTTCTCTTTGTTCAATATGACCCCTGTGTTCTGAAGTCCTTGTAGAATGGTGTGTAGTCATCGATCGTGCTCTTCTTTCTATTTCCCGTGAACGAGAATATCATCCATGAGGCATACAGCCCCTTCCACGTCGTGCAGAATCTCGGACATTCTCCGTTGGAAGTGTTCGAGAGCCGAGGTGATGCCAAATGGCAATCAATTGTTCATGCCTGCTTCTATAACCAGTAAAGTAACAATATTTTATCTACATCTCTGATATAGGCAGGGGTAGATCTGACACTGGCACTCCAGGTACATTTCTGTAGTATGCTAGCATACAGTTCCGCACCAGTAATAGACCCGATAGCATTAACGTAACAATGCTGGAAATGTTCAATGCCACAAAAGGTTTGGGTAGTGTAAATATATACTTACAAAACGAGGACTTTATGTGACAACATTGTGTTCATATTCTTAGTTACACGTGACACAGAGCTGCCCCGGCCCCGACAGGACCAGTGTCAACGATATGTGTTTGCTACTACCCTAGGTGTGCTGCTTTTCTCGGGGCTGGATTCTAGCTGCCTGGGTTACTGCTTGTTTACAACCTTTAAATCAGGCTGATGGTTTTAAAACAGTCTGGCCAGATGGCTTAAAACGGGGCTGGACCGTGCTCAGCCATTAAGATGGCTTTAAGACAGACTGGACTGCTTTGAAGCCATCTGGACAGCTTTAAAAGGGGTGCCGGTTTTAAATTGGTCCCCAACATAATATTACAAACACATTTTTTTTTTGACACAGTAGTTCCACAAAGCATTTTAAGAAATATGCTCTCTGTGGACATGCACTCCTGATCAATCCTACTCAATTTACTCTTGTAGTATTGTTCATACACATTTAGTTGTTCTGCACTACAGGAATGGACCTCTCAGTGTTGTCCAATATTTGGTGGAGGAAGCCAACTGCAATCCACATGTCAAAGACAATGATGGAGGGACTCCTGTTTACAAAGCTTGCAGGTGAGTGCTTCCTAGATTTCCTTTCCAGTCTCAACTATTGTGTGCTAGAGTTATACATAAGTGATGTTCCTATCCTACTTTGTTACCATGTCACAGCACCCTAATTATTACTCATGATGGCATCTTCAGAAAGAGGTTGCTCCAGTTAGTGTCCTACGTATTTTGCATACGTATGCCTATAAGTCAGAGTTTCTGAATCACATATTATCATAGTTGAATACAGCCTAAAATAACACTAGGGCCATGCTCCCACATGCAAATCTACACAAATGCCTTACTGGCAACCTCCTATTACTGGAATATTGAATGGACTGCCCCCTTTACAAATTATTGGGAGAATTAGTTGGTACAAGTAGGTACATATATGTACAAAGTCACCAGAGGTTTAGGTACAATTTACATATAATTATATACATACTGGAAAATGTACATACATATTGTGATGACTTCTATTACTAGCTGATGTCTTGGTGGTTTAGGGCTTGGTATTTATCTAGCCTCTCACTGCCTCTTTGTGCCATACGTATGTGTGTGCATGCATCAGTTACATATAAATACATCAAATTACAACATCAAGTATGTTAATATATACATGTAGAGTATAAAGAACATGTATCGTTTAATCATCTTACACATATACATGTACGTACATGTAGTGATGTAGTAATGACATATTGTTAGGGATGGACATCTCAGTATAGTCCAGTATCTGGTGAAGGAAGCAAACTGTGATCCAAATATGAAGGGCAATATTGAAGAGACTCCTCTTCACATTGCATGCAGGTGAGTGCATACTCTACCTCATTCCTACCTCTCCAACCTCAAACACTGTACACTAGAGTTGTAAGTGATGATCCGTTTCTGAAATGTATAACAAATTTGAAATATTAACCTCCTGGCAATAAAATGTGTATTACAATGTATAAAATGCATGAGAGCAGCTGCTGCTGAGGAGTGACTGCTGCTTCTCTCTGTAAGCATGTAACTTTGATGTAGGACTGATCAAAAACAGTTTAAATTGTGCTTGTATGCACATGAAATTTAAGTACATACCTATGTATGTAATTATTTTGTAGGTTTTTCAACAATGATTACAACAAATTTTGGGGGCATTGAACCTTACAATATACTGAGATTTTATCACAAACAATGGTTATTAAGGCCATAACAATTTTAGTGGTGCTTTTGTTACAATATTGAAGCTATATTACACATTAAGCTTTACTACCACACCAATTTCCACATTTAGTACACTAGATATAGCAAAATACGTATTCCCTAAGGCTATTTACAAGATTTTTTCATCACAATGTTTATCAGCAACCAAATGAATGCACCAATGCAACAACTTATGTGTTTTCTACTATCATTTTCCAGGCCACTAACCACTCCCTAGTGCTATTAGCAGCCCCCCCCCCCCCTCTCTGCAGTAGTCTTTATGTGATGTAATAAGTTTGCTCTACATGATACCTTAGCCTTTGATGTACATGTACCTCTGTTACTCTAGCAGGCAATTCTAGTATGCTAACAAGTTTGATTTATTAACCACTGCCGATGAAATATGTGTATGTGTGCGTACGTTACACATGTTTTCCGAACTATATTCTGGTATGTTGTTGGCTTCTGCTGTGTGTGTGTGTGTGTGAGCTGTTCTCCCACCCCACACCCACACCCACACCCACACACACCCCCAAAAAAAATTTGTAGATGAAACTCTGGTATGTAATACATAACTGCTCTACATTGCAGCTATGGACATCTCAGTGTAGTTCAATATCTGGTGAAGGAAGCCAGCTGTCATAAAGATGTCAAGAACAATGTAGGAGAGACTCCTCTTCACACAGCATGCCGGTGAGTGAATACTTTACCTCAATCCTTCCTCTCCAACCTCAAACAATGCACACTGAAGTGTATGTAAGCAAGAGTATATAATACATAAGCTGATGGAAAACAATAATATACAATAGAAAGGGGGAACTGGGCGGGTGGGATAACTTTCTGCTGACACCAGTCATCTGCTGCCTACTGAACCAGGCTGATAGCGACTAAGCACAGGCTGTGCACATGCGCGCCTGAGTCATGGCCCATGGAATATTAACCTAGCTTAATACTATCGTATTAACTTGCATTTAATATTTACCTGGAAGTCCCTATATTGTCCCATCCCTGTTGGAGACTGAACACCTCACTAGCTGTAACTGACCACCTCAATACCTCCTTATTTGAGGAGGGTGATGGGAGTACATGCAAATGCTGGATAGGGCATGGCTGAGTAGGGCTTCTCCTGGGTGTGGCTAGTAGTGGCCACAGCATGCCTTGCCATGCCCTATCTGCCGGTTACGGTAGGCCCCAGTGAACTGGCAAGCCCTAATCGCATGTCTGGCATTACTGCATCCCATGTACAGCTGTCACTGCACGTGCACCACATCCGTCTAACATCCAGCCCAAATACACATGTATAACTCCCGGTATGCTACACCTACACTGCATACAACAGCACAAATGAACATAAACTACTCACAAAACCCTGAAGAGTTGTCTCTCTTGGTGTGCGGATATATCGTTCATAAGCTGACGACTCCCAGCGTCCTAGCATTGATTGTTGCCTTACTGAAGCCTGCCCATGCTGCAGTGGTGGCGGCACCAACCCGGAAGCTGTGCCCTGAATAGTGTGCTGTATCCACCCCCATTGTAGAGAGTGCACTCCGCACGACTGCCACCAGTCTGTCCCTTGTCAGAGGGGTGCCATCACTGAAGACGAAGAAAGGGCTTACAATGGGGGGACGTACTGCACAGTAAGCTAAGATAGCTGAAACTGGGCATAGGGTAGCATCGGTGTGCCCCAGGAAGACATTGACCCGGGTCTGTCTTACTCTGTTTGAGATGCAGTCTCACCATAGTGGGGTTGTTGTGGCTGTCCACCGCCATGACACTGACTGTGAGGCATGACTCCTGGTCAGTATCCCGACCTGACTGCACGGTAAATTCCTCAGCACGCATAAATCCAAAAAAGCCCATGCAACACGCTGCCCAAATCATCACTGTGTCATGCTCTGCTGCCCTAGACTCCCAGCATGTCTTAATGGCCTGTAGCAGTGGTGGAGTGAGGGGAAGTTGGGGGCGCAATGGCGTATTGGGGGCTCGCTTTATGCCCCTCACTTGCAAATGGGGCAAAGCCCCTGGTGCGAAGGGGCCACCATGGCCAGCCGTAATGTGGAAGTAGTGAATGGCTGCCTTGACTGTTTGGGGAACCAAGCCTTGGGATGCTAGATTTGCCACAAAGAAACATAGGAGATCCTCACTGAGTCGCAGGGGCTGGAGGCCTGCATCTGCACACAATCATAGAAAGCGTCTGTGGCCTGACTGGTAAGTCCGACGAGTAGATGGTGCTAAGGCTTGTGCAAGATAGCCAGAAACAGCTTTCTCCAGGTTGGGGAGAGCCAGTCTGGGGTCTGGAAAACCAACAGCTCCCTGAGGGCCTGCGGCAGTGACGACGGGGTTGGGTTGGCCTGTAGGTGACATCGGAAGAAAACAGGGAGGTTGTTACGTGAGAGCGCATCTGCTGCTGTGTTCTCTCTCCCCGGAAGGTGTCTAGCCACCACGTGTACGTCATAATGGGCTAGGAAGGAATGAAGGCAGTGCAAAAGATGCATGAGTGTGGTGTCCTTTGCCAAACCTGATGCGAATGCTGCGACCACTGCTGCATTGTCTGACTGGATGATGACTGTAGACACTTGCCACTGGGCCCCCCACAGGGCAATATCTATATCAACTGGTACAAGTTCTTGGCCACTATGTGGAGCTCCCTCCAGGACTGTGGCCACTGACATTGAAACCAATAACCGTGTGACCCCATGGCACCACAACTCCATGACCCAGAAGCATCTGCTGTGATAATGTGCTGAGGATCAGGTGGGCAGAGAATAGACTTGCCATTCCAGTGTGGCAGGAAGGATACCCACCACTGTAGGTCTGACCAGAATTCCTGGGAGAGCCTGACATGATGATGTGCTTGTCGGACCTGCTTGATCAGATCGAACATCCATCGCATAAAGGTGCGACCATGCTGGACTACGGTGGCAGCATGACTGAGATGGCCTAACAAGGATCGCAGCTCCTGTTTGGTTGCAGCCCGCTTGCTGCGCCATGATAAGACTAGGTCCCTGACCCGTGTCAGCTTGTCGTGCTAGACTAAGCTGCATTGCCACAGAGTCAATCTGGATACCTAAAAATGTGAGGCAGGTTGATGGGCCCTTGGTCTTGTACATTGCAACAGGCACTCCAAGGTTCCGGCATACCTGCAGAGCTATCTGCAGACTGCTGGCACACTTATGGCTCGCTGGGGGCCCGAGGAAGAGAAAATCATCCAAGTACCCATGCTAGTGCATCTGCAAACGCAGAATAAATCTTGGGCGCTGACCTGAGCAAAAGGAGGGGATGGTCATCAGGGTGGACTGGCAAGACCCTATAGGCATTTTTGAGGTCGACTTTTGCCATCAGTGTGCCAGGACCGAGGCACCAGATAATGGCTGCTGCATCCAACACTGACACATAGTGCACTTGAGTGGAGATGGCATTGTTCACACTAGGACCAGTTGGGGAGAACAAGTCCATTATGAGCCACCATTTGCCCGTCTGATGAGTCTTTGAGACTGATTAGGCTACAGTGGCACAGGGATACCAGGTGCCCAGGTAAGGGGCCCAGGAGTCGCCCCGCCTGTACCTCTTCTGCAATGTGTACGTGGATTAGTTGCGGGTGCTGTCTTGCGGAAGGAAAGTTACCTGGACCGGGCCGGAGGAACAGACATGCCCTCTCTGCCCCAATGTGGAAGCCCTGACATGATGTAATAGGAGAAGGCAGGGTCAGGGTGGGCCTCTAATGCCTGCTCCCAGGCTGCAGTGATGAGAGGTGTCGCTGGCCGGAAGCACTGCGGGTCAGTGTAAGTTGCTGTTTCTTCCATGGCCCAGAGATCAGACATATAAATGTACTTGCCGCCACTGATATTGGCTATCTGGCACAGATCTGTAATTCGGACAGCATAGTATACTGATAGAGGTCTACCACCTTTGGTCAATGCAGCATAGGCCATACATGATATTCAACAGTATATACTGAGAGTCCGGTCTGGCACAGGTCCAGTTTGCCGCCTAGGAACTGGCGGGCTGCATATGAGGCTTTGGAGGGTTTGCTGGAGATAACTTGTAATGTGAGTCTGCAGGCGTGTCCTCGCATTCCTTGGCCCTGTGCCCCCAGTGCTTGCACGTGGCACAAATGTGCCTGAAGGAGCAGGAGGGGAAGGAACAGTGGCCTCGGTTCCATGTTGTCTCTGGACGGGTTGTCCTGCACATGGGATAGACTGCCTGAGGTGGACTGTGGGGATGGCAAGGCTAGCGGGCATGCCTGCAAACCAACCAGAGCACAGTGGTGGGTCCCATGGTCAGGCTCATGGCACAACAGACAGCACTGACTGCTACCTGACCGTTATGTCATGATGGTGGCGGCATGTAGGCTAGGGTTCAGCTCATTCCATTACACCCAGGTGTCCAATGCAGCATGCTGCCGGAAGATTTTATCGTACTCTAGCCAGCCAGGACCACTGTGACGCTGAGCCCGTAGGTGAGGAGGTTGCGGGCCCTGACATCTGGGCTCAGCACGGCAGCATATGCTAAGAGACACTTCTCTCATGTCAGTGGGGACTGGATTTCCCGCAGCTGAGGCTTTGGAAGGTCAGAGTACAGGCTGTGTGGTCCTGGTATTGCCTCTAGTTGTGCACTGAGAGACATGTTGTCACTGAGAAGGTCCTTCATAGGCACATATTGGCCTGACTTGATTTTGCCCACTACCTTGCCTGATAGTGGAGGCAGTGTTGAGGACAGGACCATGGCCCGGTCTGTTGCGGCCAATGGGAGAGATGCTGAGAATGGGACTGGATTTGGCACCGAAACCTTGGATGGGTCTGCCCCAGCAGGGGCTGCTAGCGGTGTTGCAGTGAGTTGGACTGGGTTGGCTACCATGAGCATGGGCAGGCAACGGGTCCTTCATGGCGGGAGGGTGCCCAGCAGTTTGCATGCATTCCAGGTGCTCAGGGAGGGGGGAGTGGTCATTGCTCTGGCTAGTTATTAACCTTAACCTCATCTCCCACAGCGCTGGGGGTCATTCCCAGCCATCTCTTCAGTGCCTATCTTCTCTCTTGCCAGGGCATTCCCCCCCCCCCCCCCCCATGCTCACGGTAGCCAACCCGGTCCCACTCACCGTGACACCCCTAGCAGCCCCTGCTGGGGCAGACCCATCCAAGGTTTCGGTGCCAAATCCAGTCCCATTCTCAGCATCTCTCCCATTGGCCGCGACAGACCGGGCCATGGTCCTGTCCTCAACACTGCCTCCACTATCAGGCAAGGTAGTGGGCAAAATCAAGTCGGGCCAATACGTGCCTATGAAGGACCTTCTCAGTGACAACATGTCTCTCTGTGCACAACTAGAGGCAATACAAGGACCACACAGCCTGTACTCTGGCCTTCCACAGCCTCGGCTGCGGGAAATCCAGTCCCCACTGACATGACTGTTGTGTTTCCTAGCATATGCTGCCATGCTCAGCCCAGATGTCAGGACCCGCAACCTCCTCACCTATGGGTGTCTGGTAGTCAGGGAGGCTCAGCGTCACAGTGGTCCTGGCTGGCTAAAGTATGATAACATCTTCCAGCAGCATGCTGCATTGGACCCCTGGGTGCAATGGAATGAGCTGAGCCCTAGCCTACATGCTGCCACCATCATGACATAACGGTCAGGTAGCAGTCAGTGCTGTCTGTTGTGCCATGAGCCTGACCATGGGACCCACCACTGTGCTCTGGTTGGTTTGCAGCCAGTTGGCACATCGTTGTTCGAAGTCGACATCTGGGTGGCTATTGATGATAACTTTCTACTGACACCTGTCATCTGCTGCCTACTGAACCATGAGGCTGATAGCTGACTAAGCACAGGCTGTGTGCATGCGCACCTGAGTCATGGCCCATGTAGCTATCGTATTAACCTGCATTTAATTGTCCGTTATCTCCCTATACTATACAAATAATGGACAATTGATTTCATTCTAAGCGCCTGACTTTCCACACACATATTCTACATGCAATACTGGGTGTTGGAGGCTCCCTCTCTAATTATATACTCTTGGTTGTAAGTGATGGTCTTATCCTAATTAGTTATCATGTCATTACACCCTTATTAGGTTATTTTTAGTAGCAAATTTGAATTATTAACCACCTGCCAATACATATAGTGCACTTTTGTTAGTGTGATATAGCCTAAGGCTATTTACAAGATTTTTTCATCACAGTGTTCATCACCAACCACAAATTTTGTGTTTATAAGTGCTACTAGTGAGTTACATGTGCATTGATTGAAGTGAAAGAACAACAGCAACGACAAGAATATAAACAATTAGCAAAAGTGACTAATAATTTATTTCTGGGTATATTGACAGATGTGCAGCAAGCAGCAAACCGAAGTGAAAGTGATGAAAAACCTTATGTATGGTTTTCAATGGGAATAGACCATAGCAATCCCTATATGTGACCGGATATGCGAAAATCGAGCACTTCGCACCAAATGACAATTTGAGATATACGCGTTCAAAGCCAAATAGGTCGTCCTGGGGCTAAATTTTTTTCTTTGTACGGTTACTTTCCTTTGTCTTTAAGCAACACTCTGGCGAAGTTTTGCGCTCATACGTGCTTCGTTGTGAAAGTTACACACTGAAATGTACAGCATAGTCGAGCGCACGTAGCACGTGTATACAGGAACGCATGGCTACCGCTCTTAGGTAAAACACAGAATCGTTACAGCTGCACTAGAACTACAGTCAAAGTCTCAACTGATTATATTTGCCTCTGCTAAGATGGAATAACAAGTTACTGCAAACCCTGGACTGCTTTGCAGATGAAGACTTCGACCTCTTCGAGGTGACCGATCGCCCTGCCCCCATGGACTTTAGGCACGATTACTTCTGTGGAGAAGCCCACGGCACGAGTATGCCACGCTGCTGTTATTACTTTACCTCTGTGACTTCTCAGCGCTCATTCACGACGCCAACTGGCGAGTTGAAAAGCAGCCGTAGGCCCAAAACATGTTAATATTGTAGATATACGCACTCACGTAGCAACGGCAATAACGCTCGTTTTCTCGGAACGCGTGAATCTGAAATAACGCTATGGGCTCGGTTCCAAGTCTCATATCTCAGAAACTATACAGGCGATCGCCTTCAAATTTTCGTGAGTTATAGACCACACCCATATCTACCTAAATATTACAAAAATGCAATTTTCATCTCGCGTGCGAAGTGCTCGGTTTTCGCATATCCGGTCACATATATGTATACAATGGTACCGTACTGTGTGATGATCATAGTCAGGCTATTCAACATATTTCAAGTACTGTTAAGACCTTAAGAGATTGACACACAAACACACACACACACACACGCACACACACACACATACACACACACACACACACACACACACACACACACACACACACACACACATACACACACACACATACACACACACACACACACACACACACACACACACACACACACACACACACACACACACACACACACATGACCACTACAGTAACCCTCGCTTCGCATGCCCGCCGAAGGTTAATAACACTACTATACATTTATTAATGACATGCCATTCTACACTGCAGCTATGGACATCTCAATGTAGTCCAATATCTGGTGAAGGAGGCTAACTGTAATAAAGATGTCAAGAATGAAGTAGGAAAGACTCCTCTTCACATAGCATGCTGGTAAGTGAATAATCTCCCTCATTCCTTCCTCTCCAACTCAAACACTGTATACTAGAGTTGGTCCTACTATATACCCTTATTAGTTACCATGCCATTACACTCTTATTAGATTATTTTTACAAAGGAGTTTTATAGTATGGTATGTAGCAAACTTGAATTAGTAACCACTCTGGTACATTAAGGCCTGACCCAAGAAACATGCATGTTATATGTACCTTACTTTGTATATTTGTTTTATCATTTCAACCGCCCATGCTGTTCACATGAAACTTTGAGAGGTGTTTTTGCTATTGTTATTGCTGACACACAATAACATATGACGTCATATGGTAAACATTTTTCCAGGCACATTCGCGCGCGCAAATTTCAGCTTTCAACGAGGTAAGGCAGACAGCTTCCACTTAACTATTCGGTTCCACACTTGGTACACATAAGAGCAAGTATTGTAGAGTAATAAAATCGATAGGGAACATACAAGCGATTTTACAAAGCGAAACAAGCTGAAAAACATGGAATTTCGGTTGTCGTTAATGCGCCTCTCTCATACGTATCGGGCCTGTTCTCATCATGCAATGGCACAAGTCTTAGTCCCCTATCGAAAAACATATATATTAATGTCCATACCTTGTGTTTGTCGAACTACAACTCCAAAGCTTGTCGCTAACCTGGCCGCTTTTCACCCAAGAAACCTTACTGTATCAGCGCATTGCGCTCTACGCATATAGCGCTACGCGTCAGGCCTTAATGCACCAGAGCACCTGCCAGCAAATTATACAATGCACATATATATATATATATATATTTATAGCCAAGCTCCAAACTGTCCCTTTGATGTTGCCCACACTATATTAACATAACACACTCAGCAGTGCATTATCAGATATGTGCACTGCTGGGGGGTACGAGTACTGGCACTCACACTAGATGAGGGAGCAACAGCTTAGACAACCCCTTTTTTTCCAAGATGGGCGACTTCATGGGGGGTAGATCTACGAGTAGTACAGCAGCCTGAACCTCGCTCTTGCTGGCACTGGAGTCTGTCCAACTGTCCCCCAACTAGAAACAACTGTTCTGCCACTCGGTTGCATACCAGGAACCGCTTGGAGCCAGGCTATAAATCACTTGAGGGGGTGTTATAACTAATATATATATGTGCTCCTCTTTTATGCTGGGTTACAGAATTGCCATGTCTCTCCGTTACTCATGATTGGCTCATCAAGGAGAGGTTGCTCCCATTAGTGTCCACTTTTGCAATTAAAACTGGTTTAGAGCTATTTTGAACAAACATACATTTACACAACAAGATTATGTACTTGATAAACTCTTGCAGTGGTGTAGGTATTTACAGATATACAGTACGCCTCAAAAAAAAGTGAACGCAACTACGGCGAAGGTAGAGTAGCCGTACAGTAGAGTAGCAGTACTATCTAAGTAGCATGGCCGTACTTTGACAGTAGCTCCACCATACTAGGAGAGTACTAGGAGAGTACTTCGACAGTAGTTCGGTGGTACTTTAACAGTAGATAGCCATATACGCACATGTACTTCGCAGTAACTTACAATACATCAACGGATGTTAAACTACCAGCCAGGGCAGTATATTAGTACTGCAGAGTGTAAGCTAGTCTTTACACAGCTTACTTGCGTACGCGTAGATCTACGTGGATTGGTGGTATCGTTTTGTCAGTGTAGATTCAAAGGCATCATTCCACTCTTGCTCTACGGCCTTACAACGCAACATCTGAAAAAATAACGCTTTACTAGCTAGCTGTAGCTTCATGCTAGCTTGCTAACTTGCTCGAATATACTATGCACGAGTACAAGGTCAAAGTGCGGTTAATCACGTATTAGAGCACGCGCTCAAGGCCGTTCTTTGTGGGAACTAGCGTTACAAGTATACCAACGTCTACACTCAAGGTATTTGGCTCAGTAGCTAAGACTAAACCTCGCGGCACAACTGCAAGATAGCAAGTAGGATGTCGTTAGCCTCCATAACCGTTACTGAGGCTACTGATCTGTACTAGTAACTTGTTGCCTGCTTATAAGTATAGCAGCTAAACATAAACTGCCAAATACATACATGTACCTGTACTACCGTACGTACAGTACTTCAACAGTACTTCAAGCCCGCTTAGACCGCACTTCAACCGTACCTTGTCGGTACCCCGCCCGTACTTGAACGGTACGTGGGCAGTAATTAGACCGTACTTTTAGAGTACTTCGAACGTAGTACGAGGGTAGTGGGGTAGCTACCTTTTACAGTAGCTTCGTTCACTTTTTTTGAGGCATACTGTATATTCTGCACTATAGGAATGGACATCTCAGAGCAGTGCAGTATCTGGTGAAGGAAACTAACTGTGATCCAAATGTTAATGACAATGATGGAGAGACTCCTCTTCATGAAGCATGCCAGTGAGTACATACTGTACCCCATTCCTTCCTCTTCAACCTAGAGTTGTACGTACATACATATATACGTCATAGCTAATTAGTTGCCGTGTTGTTACTCCCTTAGTATTTGTTGCATGGGCCTGAGTAGCACAGTTGTGATCTGAGTGCACTCATATGTACTTCACAACTGCGCCAACATATTCACAACTGCGCCAACATATTCACAACTGCGCCAACATATTCCATGTGCCAAGGAATGCCAATGCAACAACTTATGTGTTTTCTACTATCATTTTCCAGGCCACTAACCACTCCCTAGTGCTATTAGCAGACACCAACTAGCCCCCCTCTCTGCAGTAGTCTTTATGTGATGTAATAAGTTTGCTCGACATGATACCTTAGCCTTTGATGTACATGTACATCTGTTACTCTAGCAGGCAATTCTAGTATGCTAACAAGTTTGATTTATTAACCACTGCCGATGAAATGTGTGTATGTGTGCGTACGTTACACGTTTGCCGAACTATATTCTTGTATGTTGTTGGCTTTTGCTGTGTGTGTGTGTGTGAGCTGTTCTCCCACCCCACACCACCCCACCCCCCACACCACTCCCTCCCAAAAAACAATTTGTAGATGAAACTCTGATATGTAATACATAACTGCTCTACATTGCAGCTATGGACATCTCAGTGTAGTTCAATATCTGGTGAAGGAAGCCAGCTGTCATAAAGATGTCAAGAACAATGTAGGAGAGACTCCTCTTCACACAGCATGCCGGTGAGTGAATACTTTACCTCAATCCTTCCTCTCCAACCTCAAACAATGCACACTGAAGTTATACGTAAGCAAGAGTATATCACACAGTACGGTAGTACTGTGTATATAGGGATTGCTATGGTCTATCCCCATTGAAAACCATATATAAGGTTTTTCATCACTTTCACTTTCAGTTTGCTACCTACTGGACTTCTTTTAACATGAATGTGTAACTATACCCAGAAACTAATTGTGATTATAAAATGGTATAATTTGATTGATGATAAAGGGGTTAAATTAACAAAAGTCCATTTTGTGAATTCTTCATCTTCTTCTTCTTCCGCTTGAACAAGCGTAACTCACTAACAGTAACACATCTAAACATGAAACTTGGTACAGTGATGTAGTTCCACTGTGGGTAGTGCATCGTCATGTTAAAAATTTTGTAAACAATGTATTTCTTGTAAAATAAACAAAAATAGCCTCAGGCCATCTTCTTCTTCCGCTTGAACAAGCGTAACTCACTAACAGTAACACATCTAAACATGAAACTTGGTACAGTGATGTAGTTCCACTGTGGGTAGTGCATCGTCATGTTAAAAATTTTGTAAACAATGTATTTCTTGTAAAATAAACAAAAATAGCCTCAGGCCATGTATTATTAATGGAGGCCACACAAACCTATATCTAACTAATGAAAGGTCTTCTAAATGTGAAATTTTGTATGATAGTATAGTTTAATACCACAATGATCAACGTTGTGATAAAATCTCTGTAAACAATGTAAATCTTGTAATATAACAACAAATAGCCTCAGGCAAGGATTACTGTGTCTCACTAACAAAAGCTCCATTGAATGTGGAAATTGGTATAATGATAAAGTGTAATACACCAATGATCAACATTGTGATGAGATCTCTGTAAACAATGTAAATCTTGTAATACAACAACAAATAGCCTCAGGCAAGCATTACTGTATCTCACTAACAAAAGCTCCAGTAAATGTGGAAATTGGTGTGATGGTAAAGTGCAATACACCAATGATCAATGTTGTGATAAGATCTCTATAAACAGTGTAAATCATGTAATACAACAACAAATAGCCTCGGGCAAGCATTTCTGTATCTCACTAACAAACGTTCCACTAAATGTAAAAATTGGTATAATGATAAAGTGTAATACACCAATAATCAACATTGTGATAAGATCTCTATAAACAATGTAAATCTTGTAATACAACAACAAATAGCCTCAGGCAAGCATTACTGTATCTCATCAACAAAAGCTCCAGTAAATGTGGAAATTGGTATGGTGGTAAAGCTTTATACCCCAAAGATCAACATTGTGATAAAATCTCTGTAAAACTTGTAAAAAATAGCCTCAGGCTAGCATTACCGTATCTTACTAACAGAAGCTCTACTAAATGTGAAAATTGGTGTAATGGTAAAGCGTATTACCCCAATGATCAATATTGTGATAAAATCTCTGTAAACAATGTAAATCTTGTATTATAACAACAAAATAGCCTCATGCAATAGTTAGCTATATCTCGCTAACAAAAGTAGTACTAAATGTGCTACAAGCTCTATTAGCTAATATGTTTGCTACCAATTAAACTGCAAAATAGCAAAAATGCATGTACCTAGTTCCAAAAAAAAAGACGGGAGACAAGTAAATAAAAAATTTAGGAAATTTGAAAGGAAATATAGGGCTTGCATAAAAAGGAATGGAGACAAGATTGGGACACAGACATGTTATGATATATCGACGTACCCATAATGTTACGTTGATATAACATAACATGTGTGTGTCCCTATCTTGTCTGAATTCCTTTTTATGCAAGCCCTATATTTCCTTTCAAATTTCCTAAATTTTTTATTTACTTGTAATATTAGAATGCAATTAATTGTCCATTATCTCCATATACTATACAGATAATGGACAATTAATTTCATTCTAAGCACGTGACTTTCCACACACATATTCTACATGCAACATAACATTTACATTAAAACTTAGCTTCTCAGGTATACATGTGATGAAAGTATTCGGAAAATAGCAAAGGATTTACTGGCGACATCACAGTGAAGGTTAGAGAAGCTCACTGCACTACATTACCACTCCATTAGGCTTTTGAACAGCCTTATTAACCGAAGTAATGAGCTCTGTAATAGGCTAGGCCAATGATGCCATAACTTTTGAACGAAGTATCTATTGCGAAATCCCTTCTTATCATAGAATTGGTAGACTCTATATGTAGGGGTGGTGCCAACATGTCCATTAGCCTTATACAAACAATGGCTCAAAACTCCTAAACGCTGTAGTTCTGAGCCCTTTTGGACACATCCATCTCTACGAATAGTTACATGTATATAGCACCCTCAAAGTACGTAAAAAACCTTTTTCTTTTTCTTTATCAAATGGCCTATGTAGCATAAAATTGGTACGAGTACCTTTTGGACAAAACAACTGCTTTCTCGTCTGGGTACATATGATCTTAGACCAACAGATTCTTTGTATGGCCTTTCCAAACTGGGTATGTATACTAGCACTTTCATATAGTTGAATGCCATTTCCGTAATTGTGCTCTCACATTACCATGTGTAATTGAAAGGGGTGTGGTCCACTGACATCATTGCCAGCTCATTCCTTCACTGCCACCGCTCTAGATAAACTCGTAGTAGACAGGATGTAGAAGTATTGACAATTGCTAACTGCTCTACTTGGGCATGTTAGGAGGCAAAATTTATTTTGAATCCATGTTGCTACACTCAGTATAAACCAGTAATAATAATAATACTCAAGTGGCTACCATAGCACCGCGTAATCGACTATGCACCCACAATCATGGGCGGAGACACACATACATGTATATACAGGCAAATCACAACTTACCATTCGTAGTACACTGCAAAAACATGATGGTTATTTTAACACAAAATGTGGTTAATTCAGTTGCATGTGTAGTCACTTATTCATGTAAATGACAGTTGAACTAGTTATCTCAGTTGCAGTCTTTTATATTCAGACAGAATGCTGTGTACAATGGCTGACATTCAACTTAATTAACAACAGCACATGTAATTATTCAACCTGTACATTTTCATCACCATAATTTATTGAGTGACTATATAATTGGACATCAGATATCCTAACATGACGTCCTTGAGTCATATTAGATTGACATAATTATAGTCTATGAGTCTATGGTATGCACCTTGCTCTTGGTTGCACTTGGCTCTTCTCTCAACCCTTGTTCAACAGCCATTAAATTGTCAATTACATGAATGAGTGACTTAACATGCAACTGAGGTAAACACTTTGTGTTAAATAACCATCACATTTTTACAGTGTAACAAACATTGAAACAGAGCAAAAACAAATTGTTGAAATATGTAGGGATAGAAGTGCTAAAACTGACAGAAACAAGGTTCACCATTCAGGCAAAGGCAGGGGATGATGGCATGCAACCATAGTAACATGTCTAACCCCATAACCCTACACCTAAAAGCAGATATACACACACAAGCAAGTACCGTAATGTGCAGCAGGCATGCCACCTTCTTTGATTGAGCCTTTGAACTCTAGTGTGAACTGCATCAACATGGACAGTCCAACATATACATGTATGTATGTAGAGTGAATGCAAAGTGTAATGTATGGGAGGGTGTGGTGACTTCCCTTTCTGTCCTGTGTTAGAACCCATACTTTTCCTGCTCTACTATGTGTTACGTATCTATCTCAATAACATTGTTACACTTTCTATTGTGTGTATGTCCATATACTTACTTTATTGCACTGTGCAGGAGGAAACATCTAAATATAGTGAAATATCTGGTGAATGAAGCCCACTGTTATCCTGATGTCAAGAGAAATGATGGATGGACTCCCCTTCACTTTGCCTGCTCGTGAGTATACTACACCCCTCTACGTAGAATGATTATTTGAATTACTGCACTACTAAAGTGCAGAACCCTCAGCACCATGGTTTCATGCCACTGTGGCTTGGAGGCTAAGACAATTGCAACTATTTTGGAGATATTTGGAAATCCAGCATAGAGTGTATCAGATGTAAAGAAACTCTGATATCTTCCTTTCTGTCTCTTCTTCTGAGGACTCAAAATCTAGTTACCCCTTTGGCCCAGGACTTTGACATGTTGTACTCATCAATAGATTCTGTTAGTGTTTCAACCCTCAACCACATAAAAATGTATTTCTTAGAATCAGGTGGACTAAACACAGAGAATGCTGCAACTACATCACTAGAATCCAAATCTGACTTTTTGTGGTCAATTACGGGCAAATAGGTGAAATGCCAGTAGATATCTGGCTCATCAGGACTGAGAATGGTCCTTCAACTGTGTTGTTGATGAAATATCCTTAAGCTCTTCTAGTTATGAAAGTGTACACTCAATCATGACAAGAATTTTAAGTAGCTTACTCTGAAGACCAGCTTGAAGTTTAGCTGTACCATATGCTTCAGCATCATAGATGTCAATCAGAGGTCTCAGTGATGGACAAACAGACAATCCTCTTGAGCAAATCATCTTGGTTTGGTAACTTTACGTTCAGTGGAATTGATGGCAGCTTGTATTTTTCTAATGTCTTTCGTATTGTGAGTAGTGTACATACCAAACATTCATGTCTTCATTGTGTTCTGCTGCATATACCTTAGTCAGTTGCAGTTGGCAATGGCAATAGCACATACATGTATGTATAGTTCCCTTTGGGAAGCCATATCTGATGAACCCAAACACTAAGTGTGATAAGCCTTGTAAAGTAACTAGTACTGTGCAAAAGTTCAGCAATTAGACAAGTGTGTTGCATTTGATGGAAAATTATTTCTGTGTTCTACAAGCTGTTCATTTTCATCATCTGTGAATGTCACTCTTATGCTTGCATATAAGCTCTGTCACTTTCCTCCAATTTTGAACCAGAAAGTAACCCATGCTTCATGAAACTATATGGCAACCTTCCTACATGAATATGGGAAACAGACGGCATCAAGATGTCTGTGTTCACACCGTCAAAACTCCGCGCGCACACCATGCTCACATTGTATAAGTCCATGGTCTAAAGCAGACTTCCCGTTTCAGAATTGTTCCCACCACAGACTTATACAGTGTGCACAAGGAGTTTTGACAGTGTTAACACGGACATCTCGATGCCGGCTGTTTCCTGTATTCATGCAGGAAGGTTCATTTGGCATACCAATATTAATTACATCATATTTTAGCCGCTTCCACTAATGTTCCTAGTCATGATTATACTGTAGGCAACTTTTGTAAGCTTGCATCTTAGCTATACCCAACTTGACAGGACAGTGCCACTTATGTGGACACACAATTAACATCAGACAATTTCTGCTGAGTTGGAGTACTTCCTCTTAGAGTTGGTTGAGGATATGTCCTGATCACAAACTTCCAGTGTACTATAAAATGTAATATAGAAAGGTGCTCTAATTAGAATAGCTTTACTACACATGTTATTAACGAATACACTTAACTGCAGAACCCTCAGCATATATAACGTGTGCATGCACGAATCCTGGAAAGCGCATGCACTATTGAAGCTCAAATGGCTCTGTACACTGCTGGAAGCACTATAGCTTTGACTGGAGCAATATGCATGCTGGTACATACGTACTCCCTTAGTAACCTCTTGTGCTTCAGTGTACATCAAACAGGAAAAACTAGATCGCAGGTGAGCTAGATCTAATTAGCATACTGGCTCTTTCACTTCTGTTTCACACCATAGCTCTTGAAGGCAATCGTTTTAGAAGCACAATCACTTATTCGAGAAGTGAGATGTTGAGTAACAGACACACACACACATACGCACACACATACACACACACACACACACACACACACACACACACACACACACACACACACATACACACACACAGGATAACTGCAGTAACCCTCGCTGCGCATGCGCGCCGACGGTGAATAACACTACTATACATGTATTAATGATGTACCGTTCTACACTGCAGGTGTGGACATCTCAATGTAGTCCAATATCTGGTAAAGGGTGCTAACTGTCATAAAGATGTCAAGAATGAAGTAGGAAAGACCCCTCTTCACATAGCATGCTGGTAAGCAAATGATCTCCCTCATTCCTTCCTCTCCAACTCAAACACTGTACACTAAAGTTGGTCCTAAAATATACCCTTTATTAGTTACCATGCCATTACAGTATCTTACATAGCAAACTTGAATTAGTAACCACCTGCCAGCAAATTATACAATGTACAATGTACATAGGTTCATGTGTGTGTGTGTATATATATGCACACATGTATTCTCCTCCTGTATGCTGGGTTACAGTAATTGCCATGTCTCTCTGTTACTCGTGATGGCCTCATCAAGAAGAGGTTGCTCCCATTAGCAGTAGCGTAGACAGGAGGAGTGCTTTGGGTGCTTGAGCACCCCGAGGCCATAGGCCTAGGCTACTGTACATCAAGTGTGCATCTTACCTGAAGATTCAACGGACTTGGAGCACCCTGTTTATCTCCGGATTTAGCACGAGCAAACCAATTATAATACATGTTTTGTAATTACACGCACATGAGCCGCAGGAAGTTACATAATAAAGAGGTGTGGCTTCCGGCCGAAAATTTCGAAGCGCTAACACTCAGCATCCCATCCTCTAAATCCTGTCTACGCCACTGATTAGTGTCCAGTTTTGCTAAAACTGGTTTAGAGCTATTTTGAACAAACATACATTTATGTACTTGATATATATACTCTTGTAGTGGTATAGGTATTTACAGGTATAAATTCTGCACTACAGGAATGGACATCTCAGAGTAGTCCAGTATCTGGTGAAGGATACTAACTGTGATCCAAATGTTAATGACAATGATGGAGAGACTCCTCTTCATGAAGCATGCCAGTGAGTACATACTATACCTCATTCCTTCCTCTTCAACCTAGAATTGCACGTACATACATACGTGATAGCTAATTAGTTGCCATGTCGTTACTCCCTCTTTATTTGTTGCATGGGCCTGAGTAGCACAGTTGTGATCTGAAGGCGCTGGCCCAAAGGTCTTACGTATTTCACAACTGCGCCAACATATTCCATGTGCCAAAGAATGCCAATGCAACAACTTATGTGTTTTCTACTATCATTTTCCAGGTCACTAACCACTCCCTAGTGCTATTAGCAGTCCCCAACTAGCCCCTCTCTCTGTAGTAGTCTCTATGTGATGTACTAAGTGTGCTATACATGATACATCGACACCTTTGATGTACATCTGTTACTCTAGAAAATTCTAGTATGATAACAAGTTTGACTTATTAACCACCTGCTGATGAAATGTGTGTATGTGTACATACGTTACACATGTTTGCTGAACTACGTATATGTCTTGTATGTTGTTGGCTGTTGCTGTGTGTGTGTGTGTGAGTTGTTCTCCCCTGGTACAGTACGTATGTATTCATGTAATACATAACTGCTCTACATTGCAGCTATGGACATCTCAGTGTAGTCCAATATCTGGTGAAGGAAGCTAACTGTCATAAAGATGTCAAGAACAATGTAGGAGAGACTCCTCTTCACACAGCATGCCGGTGAGTGAATACTTTACCTCAATGCTTCTTCTCCAATCTCAAACAATGTACACTGAAGTTGTACATAAGCAAGAGTATATAATATTACAATTGTCCATTATCTCCCTATACTATACAGATAATGGACAATTAATTTCATTCTAAGCACGTGACTTTCCGCACACATTCTACATGCAATACTGGGTGTTGGATACTCTCTCTCTTATTATACAAGTAAATAATAATACTCATGAAGCTACCATAGCATTACTGCCATTGACCATGCACCCACAATCATAGGCGGAGCCACACACATATGCACAAACAGGCAAATCCTTACCATCTGTTCCTCCCTTACCTGAGGAACCTAATTTACCATCAATTTGCCCCCCAACTCTAGCCAGCTGCAGATCCTCAGCCAAGGACTGAAGTTGACTAGGGCGCGACATGCATCCCAGACACCTACAACATATTCCTTCACTAAGCTGAGTAAATTGTCAAAGTCGTATTCCCAATGCTCACTTTCTAATACATATGCAGTTTTCTTTATACTATTAAGCTTGTCAAACTTTGCATATCCGTTTCCTTATAGCTCCCAAAGCTTCTTCACAAAGGTGCCTCTAATATTACTGTAGGCTGAACATCCCACCACACGTGAACTACACTCTCACACTCAGCACCACGCAACACACACTCTGATTTGCCTTCTCTACCTCTATGCCTGCCTAGCTCTTCATTCAAGCCATGTGTTCCTGACCTGAACCTAAACAAGAGTCTAGTTCCTGCATTGCCAACCCCATGTAAATATCTCTTAAATTTTGTACATATCTAATTTTACTTTACTATTCAATCCTTCCTCAAACTGTTTACCCTCCCTTTCACTAATACTCTCCTCTATACAAGCCAAAAATGCAGCTAATGAACTCTCTCCCCTCTTAATATACTCCACCCATTCATGCTTATCCAAACCTAAGGACACAAAGAGCTCATCAACCACTCTACAATATGCTTTCCTTTGTCTACCTCTACGAGGCTTAGTTATCCATTTCCAACTGAATAATTGCTTTGGGTATCTATCCTCAGGCATTGACACTAATTTATACCACCACTTTAATTTAGCTCTATCCCTTCTACCCCTCAATGATTCTAAACCCATATCACCTCTAACTGCTTCATTACAAGTTTTAGACGTACAACCCAGTATCCTTTTAGCTCCCCCAGAATAATGGACTCTAATCTACCTACTTGACCCTTATTACCCTCCCAAATCTCCCCTCCATACTCTATACTAGATCTAATCACAGAAAGAAGCAACAGCCTACGTGCAGTTAAGTTAATATCTCGATTACTAATAACACTATGCAACTGATTTACCTTTTCCTGCCATTATTAATCACCTTTTAATATGCACATCCCATGCTCCATTACTTGCAAAATTTATACCTAACTAACAGTAACTTGAAACCTTAGGAAGCTCATGTTCTCCCCATTTCCACCTACCCTCTACTCTATCCTTAGAAAACACCATCACTGCACTCTTACCCACATTAGCCTTTAGTCTCCACCTGTTATAGTACCCACATACAACATCAGTAAGCTTCTGTAGGCTTTCCCTCGACTCACTAACACCTACAAAATCATCAGCCAATAACATTCCTCCAATCCTCTTACCATTACTAATCTCTATCCTAAGCCCAGCCTCTTCTACATCCTTTAATAAGCTGTTTATAAATACTGAAAATAAAATTGGGGATAAGCTACAGCCCTGGGCCACACCTTGCTCTACCTTAAATGCAGCCGACTTCTCCCCCTGGCACTTCTAGATTCTTCGTATATACATGTATTATTAATTACACGCCACATCCTTCCCTTCACACTCATATCCCATAGCTTTACCCACAAACCGTCATGTCACACAGTATCATAGGCTTTACATACATCTAAAGAGAAAGTGTATGTATGTTCACCCTCCCTCAACCTGCCTTGCACAATCTCAATCATTCAAAGAATAAGCATTATCCATGCAACTCCTGTTAACTCCAAATCCAGCCTGACCTTCATGCAATACCCCTCCCTTATCTAAACACTGCACCAACCTATTACTAGCACTTTATAAAACACTTTCCCTACAACACTCAATAATGTAATACCTCTGTAGTTCCCTGGATCCTCTCTATCCCCTTTCTTAAATACGTTAACAATAACGCCCTCCATTGCCTAGGGACAGCTTCCTCATGCCAAACAACTGAAAATAGTTGCTCTAACTAGCTAACCATTCCAGAACCACCATACTTTATCAACTCACCCACTAATACCTGTCTTATTATTCTTTAGTTACCCCGCGGCTGCGCATGCGCAGAGCGGGGTTAAGCAATCGGTTCTGTCTGTCTGTCCGTCTGTCTGTCTGTCTGTCGTCAAAAAAATATTGAAATCCGTCCTCTGCGCACAGTATATGGCTTTAAAGAACATTGGAATAAGAGAAAAACATATTTACTTCCCTTCCTGGGCGCCGGTTTTGTCCACATGGCTCTTTCTCGGGATACTAATTTTTTAACAGGAGTTTCATGGATAATGCTTATTCTTTGAATGATTGAGATTGTGCAAGGCAGGTTGAGGGAGGGTGAACATACATACACTTTCTCTTTAGATGTATGTAAAGCCTATGATACTGTGTGACATGACGGTTTGTGGGTAAAGCTATGGGATATGAGTGTGAAGGGAAGGATGTGGCGTGTAATTATTTCCAAAAATTAGTGATGTTCGCCCCGCCTACCATAATTGCAAATTACGTGCAAATACGGATGGAATGCACGGATGGTCTACGGAGAGCATTCACGGGGTAGCCGTTCCGCCTACCTTATACAGTCAGTATAATGTGGTAGTTTATTTGTGCAGAAAGAAGCCCTCTCTGAGCGACCGAACTCGCCGCAGGGTACGTATTCTTCGAATACTCTGGTTTCCTAAGGCATTTGGCAATCTCGGCCTTTTCTACCCCCTTATCTAAAATCCTCACATGACCCTGACATCCTACCACAAGCTTCTACTTTACTCTTAACCTCCTCTTTCCAATCATCATCAAAATCACTAACCCTACCCAAATGCTGTGTAACACCTCCAGCTTGCCTTTTGTACAAGTTGCAGATACTCCCTTAACACCCTTCAAGGAAGCAATACCTCTGTTCTTAGCCTTTGTTCTCCTACCAACAAATGCCCAAAATTCTTCCCTACTCCCCTCAAAATCTACATTCACTTTCTCAACTACTTCCTTCCACGTTGTAAGCTTCTTTTGCCTCACTAATTCCTTCACCTCCTTACACAATCTACAATATTTATCCCATAAGTCCTCTCTACCCCTGATAACCTTCTTGTAAACATCTCCCCTCAAACTAATCTTAACCTTAATCTTGTAATTCCACCACCTAGCTGCTCTACCACACACAATCAGTTTTTCCCCAACCTTCTTTCTTGCTACCCTATTTACCATATTCTCCCATTCATGCAAAACTAAATTCACTAATTTATGACCTTTCATTCCCCTTTGCACCATATTCTTAATGCTCTTTGAAAAGCTGTGTACTTCAGCTTTTAATGCCTCCTGCTATCTTAATTTTACCTCCTCATTTGTAAACCTATCTAATCTCCACCTTCTAATTACAGACTTCTCCTTTCTAGGCATTTTGATTATCCTTCCTAATTCCATCCATACAAGAAAGTGATCCGAACATCCGAACATCCAATATCAGTATTATCTACCTGTATATTCTCAGAAGCTATCATAAGCTGAGAATCAGTTATAACCTAATCTGTTATAGACATCTGTTTTATACAAAACCATTACGAACATCTTTAACTGCTTCACATCGCGAAGTGGGTATTAAATAGAAAAGCAGGCTAAATTCAATATGTATTCCACAGAATCAGCTGTCACCGAGAGTAGAACACTCCCAGAAAGCTTTTTGCAGTTTACTTGGTAACAAATATATTAGCTAATGCATTGTACACTAGTTAAACTGAATTAGCAGTAGAGGTAATCGCATGTGCATGAAGATTTACAGACTCTATGTAACTGCAGGTACTACATGTATGTAACTGCCAGTACTTAAGTTACCATCATACAAATATTGAAGCTTTCATTAGTGAGATCGATACAGTAACGCTTGCCTGAGGCTATTTGTTGTTATATATTGTGTACAGAGATCCTATCACAATGTGGGATATTAAGCTTTACCATCACACCAATTTCCATATTTAGCAGAGCTTGTTAGTGAGATATAGTATTCTTGCCTGAGGCTATTTTGTACACGATTTACATGGTTTACATAGATTTTGTCACAATGTTGATTATTGTTGTATTAAGCTTTACCATCACACCAATTTCCACATTTAGGGGAGCGATTGTTAGTGAGATACAAAAATGCTTGCCTGAGGCTATTTGTTGTTTATTACAAGATTTACATTGTTTACAGAGATTTTATCACGTTAATCATTAAGGTATTAACTATACAAAATTTCACATTTAGCAGGGCTTTCATTAGTCAGATATAGGATTGTGTGGCCGCCATTACTATACATGGCCTGAGGCTATTTTACAAGAAGTACAGTGTTTTAAACATGATGATGCACTACATCACTGTACCAAGTTTAATGTTTAAAAATGCTACCATTAGTGAGTTACGCTTTTTCAAATGGAAGAAGTAGTGTCAGAAAATGAACAATTTACAAAATAGACTTTTGTTAATTTAACCCCTTTATATACCATTTTATAATCACAGTTGGTTTCTGCGTATAGTTACATATTTATAACAGAAATCCAGTAAGCAGCAAACTGAAAGTGAAAGTGATGAAAAACCTTATATATGGTTTTAATGAGGATAGACCATAGTAATCCCTATAGTAGTACTATGTGACATGTACATGTATTGCATTGAGAGGAGTGTTAACATCAGTATTACAAGAATCACAAGGGTTAACAACATATTCTTTTGTTATGTTGCTATTAGCGATATCTCTACACATGCTGACTTTCACATTGATGGTTACCATGGTTGCTGAGTTTTGCTATCCTCATTCATAATACATTGCTGGGAGAGATAACAATCAATAGTACATGAACTACAAGGGTTAAATTATACCTCCATTCCCTAGTACGTAATGATATATTTCCACATACAAAGATTCAAGTTTATTAATTTTATGGTTATTGAGTTATACTTCTTCAAGAAGAAGAAAATGGACAAAATGTGGAAATCATTTTTTCAGATATTATGTACATATTACATCACAGCACAGCTAATTTTGTATATTGGTTATTTTTCACACATTCTTCACCTTGATATCAATTAAAAGTGAAATCAACTTTAAATTGAAGTGAAAATGAACAAAATTCTTATATATGGTTTTCAATGGGGATAGACCATAGCAATCACAATATACACAGTACTACCGTACTGTGTGATACTCTCGGTAATTAGTTATCCTGTCATTACACCCTTGTTACGTTATTTTTGGTAGCAAATTCGAATTATTAACCACCTGCCAATAAAATGTGTATTATAATGTATCCTAATTAGTTTCCACGTCGTTATTCACTTATTATCAAGTAAATATTAGTTGTTGGATGGGCCTAAGTGAGATAATTCCACTAATTAACCCTCAGCGCATGCACAGCGAGGGTTATGGTACTTGGTCTGTCTTTGTGTCTGTCTGTGTGTCTGTCTGTCTATTTCTCAGTCGAGAGTTTAGCACGTCAGTGCTGTTTTTACTCTTGTAGTGGTGTATGATACATTGTACATACATCAGTAATGATGTGCTGTTGTGCACTATAGGAATGGACATCTCAGTGTAGTCCAATATCTGGTGAAGGAAGCTAACTGTGATCCAAATGTCAAGGATAGCAATGGATGGACTCCTTTTCACAGAGCTTGCAAGTAAGTGCATACTATACCTCTTTTCCAACTTCAAACCTTTTATGCTAGAGTTAGGACAGTAGCAGGAGCAACACTCCCTGAAGAGGCCATCATAAGTAATAATAAGGGCACTACATATGACATGGTAACAAATTAGCGTAGGACCATCACTCTTTTCCCAACTATTGTGTACATATACAGTTTCTGAATCATACATATAAAAATACACACATTGTCATGTAGCACTTTAGAACAGGTAGATACTTTGTCCGAGGTATCTAAGGAAAACCGCTGCACTCAGAACGCCAAAATGGAATTAAGACACTTACTTGACGACAACACTCTACAATTCTTGCGTGAAGACCAGGAGGCTGACTTAGATACTTTATTCCTCGCTGCCTACGCTCAGGACGTATACGCTCACGTCGCGCCCAACTCCCCTCCCACTGGCAGTGCCACATCACAGCCTGTTACTACTACAGCTGATCTAGCCAGCCACATGCAGTTATGTGATGCTAGTGTGACTACTACAACAAACCTATCTAACTGCATTTTACTTTCACTCATGCAACTCTGTTATTATCAACATCAATAAATAACTTGTAATGTACACATGAGTATTTAACATGTACATACAGTCATGTATAATCAAACAAACCTTGACTTGAAAAGCTATCTGGCCCACCTGACAAATTTCATGAACACCTGACATATATCTTGTATACGTTTTCTTGTTAGAATTGTAGGTGCTCTATATGTTTTCTCGTTAGTGTTGTAGGTGCTCTATGTGTTTTTGTGTTAGATTGTAGATAAATATGCATATAAGAGACTTTTAATTCACCAATCAAATTAGCAGATTCTGACAGCTATGCACTAACTACAGTTAGAAAATACAACAGTCCAGGCTTAGAAAAATAAATACATGTAGCAGCTTCTATTGACAAGTAAATAAAGGAAATTTGAAGTGTAATTGATGATCTCACCATGTCCAAAAGACAGTTAATGTGTGGTTAGATGTAGTGAGAGTGAGTAATGTCTAGTTAGATTAGTGAGAGTGAGTAATGTGTGAGTAATGTGTGATTAGATTTAGTAATGTTTAGTTCGATTGGTGAGAGTGAGTAATGTGTGATTAGATTTAGTGAGAGTGAGTAATGTGTGATTAACCCTCGGCGCACATGCGCAGCGAGGGTTACGGTAGTTGGGTCTGTCTGTCTGTCTGTCTGTCTGTCTGTCTGTCTGTTAAGTCACATCTCACCTCTGGAGCGTCTGTTCGTCCTGAAAATACCGTCACATACTCAGCAGGCAACAGAGGTCGAAAAAATTGTGGGGATTTCTCTAAAACCGCTCCGTTGCAGAGATACACCGCTCCTGGGTACTGGAGTGACATTCCACGCACTTTTTCGATGGCAGAGCCTTCCAAGGGTCCTAAAAAGGTTAACAATAGGCTAAACTCTACCTGGAATACAACTCCATGTAAGGTAGCAAGCTTCTTTCTGTTCAGTCTCCGTCGTTTGCCTAAAGTCTTCCATATACCTCCATGGTAATATATCTAGCGCGTGCGCTTTCAAGGATTTGCACACACGCGTACACCGAGGGTTCTGCACTTCAGTGCATTCATTAGATTTAGTTAGAGTGAGTTATGTTTGATTAAATTTAGCGTGAGCGAGTAATGTGTGATTAACCCTCGGCATGCATGCACAGCAAGGGTTACTGTAGTCGGTTGTGTTTGTGTGTGTGTGTCTGTTACTCAAGATCTCACTTCTCGAATGATCGCGCTATATACCTACTCAGTGGCATACGATTGATATTGTGGGATATTTCTGAAACAACTGCATTTTATCCTCCCCTCACTTGAATGCCATTATGCGCATGTGTGAATGATAGGAACCAGGCCACTCATTTTCACGGGGGTGTGGCTGAAGATGAAGCCAGTTTCACTACATGTCATTGCTACACGCAAGTAGGGCGACCAAGCGCTTAGCTACTAATTATGCGCGGTTTGCTATAACATGTTTAGCGCATATACAAAGCCAAGGGCTTTTGTTGTCAACTCCTTGTTACAAGCTGAATCATTCTACCTTTGCGGTAAATATTCTGTATAGAGGAGTACGCATGTAAGTCTTTACACGTCTGTGCGTGCCTACATGCATATACTAAGCCATATATACATGTAGATAGTATACCGTACCTTTACCGTACCATACCGGTACTTTTGTCCACTTTTTTGACACATACTGTATGTATTACATAATCGTTATATCCCCATGTACGTGTATTGCGTGTTAACATCAGTATTACAAGAAGCACAAGAGTTAGCAAGATTAGCGATGATATCTCTTACACATGCTGACTTTAAGGTTGGTTGCTGAGTTTGCTCATTAGTTCTTATTCATAATACATAATGAATGCACTGAAGTGCAGAACCCTCGCCGCATGCGTCGCAGAATGCACATGCACTTATCGAAAAATGGCCGACTCATGTTGCCGTGCAATGCCGGAAAGACGCTAGCTCTGCAATGGAGCAATTTCAGAAAAAATCCCACAAATTTTACCCCTTCATTGTGCGTTAGGTAAAATGTGTTGTTTGTAGAATGAATAAACTCAAGTTTGGACACAGACAAACCAACAACTACTGTACCCTCATTGCACATTCGCGCCAAGGGTAATGATTAGTAGTACAAAAACTACAAGGATTAGCTATGCCTCTATTCCCCAGTACGTAGTAATGCATTTCCACATGCAAAGGTTCAAGTTCATTGATTTTATGGTTCTTTGAGAATAAGATGAACCTGGACAAAATGTGGAAATCAATTTTATACACGTATATATATCACTGAAGATTAGAAAGAAATAGAGAATGTTTTATCCATGAAACTGCAAAGGAGAGGCTTGTCTGAACAGCGAGATTTTATGTATGTACCTATGCAACGATTGCATTTTGGAGAAGCCATTATTCTCATGACTCATTCCCACTCGTCAAAAGTGCTCTGCATTTGACTACTAGTATGATGCATGCTAACAAGCAAAATATATATACATGTATGTATATATTTGTAGCCTAGTTGCGTTAGTATTCAAAGGTTCCGCACTAGTAGTATTTCCTGTATTCCAGCTGCGCACTTAGGAAATATTCATATTCCCGAGGATGTGTGGTAGTGCTAATTAACCCTTTATACCCGATAGTGCCGAAAAGCATTTTCCCGTCTCAACCCGATAAGCGTGCGTTTCGGCATTGTTTTACATTCACGACTGCCACAAAAGTGTTCGAGGTGTAGACATATAAAGTAGATAATGCTAAAGACGAAAGTTGAAAGTACCTACGTTGCTCATATGAAGCAGTAGTGATACTATCCATAACAACCAGCGACTGTCAAAGTATACGGACAGACACGGAATATACATGCGAGCGAGCAGCTGCCTTATTAATGGGCTACAGCTGCACAAGCAGCTGTGTTTACTACTATGCCTTTGCTTTCATAGTACTTACCGTTTGTGACTTCAGTCCCCTGTTTGAGCCGTTCACGAGCGCTATTCTCTGCCAAGACGCGCCATTATCTTTGACCGCACCCATATCTTGACCGCACCCATATCCGTTGTGTGATGGCTACCGGAAGTTCTAGGTTGCCTACAGAGGAAGTGATTGAGATGCTGGATGGGCCAACGATGGAAGGACATGATGATGACCTGGACTTAGATGTTGGCAGTGATGATGAGAGGTACATGGGTACATAATGGTGATGGCTATGCTATATGCAGTGTATACGGAGATGACGATCTTATACGCAGTAGATAGCCCCGTTCTCCATCTTCTTGCGTATCCTCGTGGTGCAGTAGCTCTACACACAGTAGATGATACGAGCCAACAGCCACAGAACGCTTCCACAACGGCCAGAGAGACGCACGTTCTAATCATGCTGTATCGCGGGAGAAATGCGTGGGCGTTACCGCATTACGTAAAGCGCGCAATAATTAGGACTCGCATATAAAGGGTTAAGTAAATATTCATATTCCCTGGGCTGGTCAGCCACAAGAATTCACAGTTTACACAATGACATCAATGGTTGCTATGCTACAGGTGGTTGCTAGGCTACAAATAGGTTAACCCCTGGTTTATCTTACAGGATATCCCCCTCAGCTGTTTACTCTACTGCCCTCGGGCTTTGCCCTGGGTTGTAGAGTAAACAGCTTCGGGTATATCCTGTACCGCTTCAGAACCAGGCGTTAACCTATACATATGTACGTATATATATATATATATGTGTGTGTGTGTGTGTGTATGTGTGTGTGTGTGTATATATATGTACTATTGCTATATACATGATTGTACATGTTACAGGAACTTTCCTACATGAATACGGGAAACAGCCGGCATCAAGATGTCAGTGTTTACATCGTCAAAACTACGTGCGCACACCACGCTCACACTGTATAAGTTAGTTGTGGGACCATTTCTAATACAGAAATTCCATTTTAGAATTGATACTTATACAATGTGAGAATGGTGTGTGTGCCAAGTTTTGACAGTGTGAACACAGACATCTCAATGCTGTCTGTTTCCTGTACTTATGCAGGAAGGTTCCTGTGTGTACATCTATTGCACTGCGAGGAGTGCTGCAAGAATCACAAGGGTTAACAATGAATGCTTTTGTTATACAGTGTACCTGTGTTTAACGACCACTTCAGTCCAGCGGACACCTCTCTACAGCGATGGCAAATCAACGAAAGCCACTGAGTTCTATACAACGCAACCTGCGTTGAGCACGCAACAGCCAGGAAGCTGCACCCCAAATATGTGCAAAACCTATTAGAATCCCCCCTTCAGCAGTAAAAAGTTGCACAAGTCATGCAGTAAAAGTCGTGCAGTCATATAAAACATCATAATATACATAATTAAATGAGCTTTCTACATGAAAAATGCACAATTTTATGCTCTTTATAATTGTTCATTGTAGAACATGGACCATCATATTTTTCAGATACATGTAGTTTCTTCTGATGCAAAACTACTCAGGATTGCCCAGGGTATGCAAGTCTAGGCTGTCACAGAGCAGCTAGGCATAATGAGGGCCAACCATCCCTAAGCAGCTCTTTACCTGGTTTGCTTTACAAACCTCATTTCATGTAACAACCACTAGGCAGAAATAATGATAGCATTACATAAAGCATATATGCAGTTATCGGAGAACAGCTCACTTTGTAAAACCTTCAAGCACCAAAAAATGTCACCTGCCAGCATAATAGAGCCACTGTCAGAGCATGCATGGTTACTATTCCCATAAGAGTTACGTATGCACATGACACTGCACTTTCACAAAAACCACAAAAGCTATGTTTGCTCACGAATAGTAATATTGTGACCCTTGAAACTATTAATGGCAGGCAAACATATTCCTTCCTCAATTAGTTTTCAAATACTAATTCTACTTGGTAAATGCATTTGCATGACTTGTCAATTTCTTAAATGCCATGCACCCGGAGTGCCAACATCCTTGACAGATGAGCATCTGTGATAAACCTGTGCACAATTTATGATAGATTTCTGCCCGCATTGGCCCATTTACACGTATAAGGGAGAACCTGGGAATGAATGGAATTCCTATATCTGCATTGCATGTCATTCATGTCTGTAAGTACAGGTAACATTGTAAGAGTATTGTGGTGTAATGGTACAAGTGTACTTATGGCTTGGATAAATACGTCATAAATGATATTTTGATGTTTGCATGAACAACCAAGGTATACCACAAGTGTCTTATATTGCAGTAATGTCATCTATGTCTCACTTCAGGGAGGGTAGGAGGCAGGTGGTGGAGTATCTACTAAGTGATTGCCACTGTGATCCAAACTGCACCACTCCAACAGAACAAACACCTCTGGCACTAACACGTGACACACAAATCATCAGATTACTTCTACAACATGGGGCAGTGGTGTCTGACGTGTACAAATACATACGCTTTTTACCAGATGGCAGTCCCAGGCAGGCAGCAGAGTCCATCATCACTGTGTTTATGGTGGGAGATAAAGGAGCAGGGAAAAGCACTCTGACAAAGGCTCTAATGACAGAAAAGGAAGGCATCCTTCGCTGGACTGGTAGAGTGAGCAAAGTGAGTGGAGTCAAGGAGAAAACAGTCGGCATTGAATGTCACACAATTCACAGCTCCAGAATTGGAAGTCTCACAATCTATGACCTAGCAGGTCACAGGGAATTTCACAACTCACATGATACTGTCATTAGAAGTAGTATATCTGGGCCTTCATCAGGAATATTCCTGTTTGTCGTGGATCTAGGAGCAGCTCTTGATGATTTGAAACGTACAATTTCATACTGGCTTTGTTTCATACAGAGCCAAGTACACATTGAAGCATCTCCACAGGTAGTCAAGCCTCATCTGTTAGCTGTCGGTAGTCATGCTGATTCAGTAAAGTCAAAACCAGACCTTGAAGAAAAACAGAGCTTAGTACGTAGCCTCTGTAAAGCTGCTGAAAATGTTCATTTTGTGGACTACATCACAATTGACTGTCGTTACAGTGAGTCTACATCATTGACTCAACTACGCTCACACATACTACATTCACACAACACACTGCAGAGAGCAACACCTGAAGTTACATTTCATGCCCATTGCTTCCATGTCTATCTTGTTTCTGAGTGTGGGAGTAAACCAGGAATGCAGTTAGGTCATCTTATGCAAACCATTCAGTCTGATCCTCTCTCAGGTAAAGATAAGTTTCTTCCACAAAGTTTGGAAGCTCTCCATGAGGCTTGCAGCAATAATAGCAAGAGAGGAATAATGCTCTACATTGAAACAAAAGGTGTAGAGAGTAGTTGGATCATCATTGATAAAGACATGCTTCTTCGTGAAGTGAACGGATCTGTTTTTGCACCAGACAGCTTCTCCGAGCACATTAAACTTACCTGCACAGGTGTTGTCCCCTTTTCCAAAATATGTAGTGTCTTTGAAGAATTGATCAAAACCAAAGCAACTGATCCAGAGCTGATTGTAGATTTCTTAGTTCACATGGAGTTCTGTCAGGAGATGACAGAGGAAGATGGACTCAAGTTAGTCACTGAAACCCACCCCAAGTACAGAGAAGACCGCCACTTCCTTTTCCCTGCACTAACACCACCAGACCCACCCCTTGACCTCTGCCAGCCCAACCCTCTCATCAACTACAGTGACTACACGAGCTGCTGGGTCCTTCAGTGTCGTGGACATCAACACTACCTCAGCCCTCGTTTCCATCAGGTATTGCTGCTCAGACTAGCCTTTACACATGCCTTCCCTGTGGAGCCTGATGAGGTAGACCCCACAAGCCCTGCTCTCCATCAAGCCTGCACTCTCTGGAAGAATGGCATCAAATGGACCACCACATCATCAGTTGATACAATTGTAGAGATTAGTGATGAAAAGGTAGTTGTCCTGTTACGCTGTAAGAAGGGAAAAGAATTGTCCCTTGTTAAGATAAGATCACAAGTAATTGCAGAAATATTGAGAGTAAAGTATGAATTTTGTAGGAACACTGAAACTATTGAGAAGTTTGTCTCCAATCCTCAATACCCAGTAGATGTGAAATTGAATGTTTCTCTCAACAAAATTGCACGCTCTCTTTCCAATTATGAAGTTGCATTTCTCTTGACTACTCACACACCATTTGATATTGCAGACATGTTATTCTTTGAGCCATACATGTTTTGTAACCAGCAATGTTTAGTTGATGTATACACTAAACAACTTGAGTATTGTAAAGTCACACCACAGTTTTTTGAATGTGTTGCTAGTACCATTTCAAATGTTGATGATTTCTGTACAGTCCTAAATGTTCCCCTCCACAAAGTAACAGCAGACAGCAGCAGCAGTGACTACAACAAGGCAGTGAGAATGTTCCGAGAGTGGCAGTCACAGAGTGAGGGAACCTACCAGTGCCTCAGACAACGTATGGATCAATACAGTGTGTTCTCCGGAAGAAATATACTGGTGTGTACACACTTACTCTGTATGTGTGCATGAAAGTCTGAGTGATGACCATCTCCTCTCTCTCCAAAGGAGATAGCCAATGTTCCAGTGGAGTCTCTGCCTGCACCATCACTTATGACCTCACAAGAGACCATGTGTAAACTAGGTGGGTGAAATGTTTGGATTTTAACTCAACAGACACTTTTAAACCATACATTATTTTGTTTTCTTGGTATATAGGCACTATTAGTAGTGTTTGTATGTGTTCTACTTCCACAGAGTGTCAACCAACTCTACAAGAACTACAAGCTCTACCTCATGGCAGAGAAAGTATCAATGTTATAGAAGGCATAGCACCCCAGTGGAAGAGAGTGGCTACAGCTCTGTCCTTCAATTCAGACCGTATTGACATCATAAGCACAAACTCTTCACATAATGTGGAGGATGCTTGTTGGGAGATGTTGAGGTGGTGGCTTGACACACAGAGAGATAAGGCAACTTGGCGTGCTCTTATTAAAGCCATTCGTGTTGTTGAACTACATGTCTTAGCTCATGACATTGAAACAGCTCTAGAATAAAAATAAGTACTTCACCCTTTACTTGCTATTGTGTATTGTAACTGCACTTTTGTCAATGAATTCAAGTTAGCTGTTCTAATTAGGAAAGTGGGAGTGAGCGCTGTTAGTACTTACAAAGTGTGCTACATCAGTAACTGTTATCTTAGAGATTGAAAATGTGCATGTGGTGATAAACCATAAACTTTTTTGTCATTGTTGTGTGTTCTCCTGTCCATTTCTCAGTTAATCCAGGCTCCTTATGCTGCTTGACCATCCTCTAAATTACGCAATCATGTAGGATTACATTACTGTGAAACTGATATCAAAAAGCACCACTACATATATAGCACAATGCATGTGTATATACAAAGACACAATAAATAATACGCATATACATGTTCATACAGGGGAGAGAAGAGAAGTGAAATGCATACCATGGTTATATAAACATGCAGGCATATGTAACACTAAAAGAATGTGTGTGATGTGGTACATTTGGTACACAGAAGGCACTAAACGTCTGTCTCTATATACACTGGTTTAGTGCCATTAGGAGTCCCATGTTGACTTTCCAGTTCATGTAACTGTTGCCAGATCATGTCCTTCCAAGGCAGAAACCTAGTAGGGTAAGGGCATACATATACATGACTACTTACAGTGATCAGAGTGTTGAGCATCTATAATATATGCATAATGAATAGCAAGAGTAAATAATAGAGAGGAAGAGAGTATCGAGCACACGTTTGGGCCTAGCATTAACTACTCTAAAGCGCACGTGATGTACAACTGAGAACTTGCTAGTGCAAAAGAGTGAAAGTGCATAGCGGAAGGACCAGGCATCGCTGGCAAGTGTTGGTACTGGTCATTATTATCTGATGCTGTTGGTAAGTACACATGTGGTGACTGGGAAGGCCTGTAACCAAGTATATCAACCTCATATGCACTTCAGCGGAAGCCACGTTACTTTCCGAGCAGTTAATACTAGGCTCAAACACGTGTTCGACGCTCTCTTCCTTACTCTACGATAATAACCAGCAAACCACACGAAGAAAATTCTTTGACAACTCAGCTCAAGACTCTAGCTATGCTGAGGAGCCAGTTATTGCCAAAAATCAATGCTGCATATTCATAGCAGCCAGAATATAAGATAGAGGCAAAACGGGAAATGGGACATACATGTACACATCAGCTGGTAGTACTGTACTAGAATAAATGCACCCACAGTAGAACTGACCTCCCTATGACTTTCTCAGTCTCCTTCTTCTCCTCCTCCTCATACTTCTTACAGAACAGCTCCAGTTCAGTCGTGGAGAATTTGATCCATTCTGCCACCTACATTTACATGTACATGAACATGATATACGGAAACATGAAACAAATGCTACGTTCCTCCAAAACATTTAAGGGACCATCATTTGTTATACCGTTGGTCTGCACCCTCTGGTGTTCACCTCAGGTATTTCCCAGTATTTTTCCAGTATGTTGACTAATGGGTATATCCTATTTATAGCTCGGTTGAGAAAGTCCAGTGTTGTGTAGCTGTAGCTAAGCTTAGGCTTGAAACTGATCAGTAACAAGTGGCATTAGCGACCTGGGTATGGCTTGCTTTAAAGCTTACATACTACTGCCTTAGCTGGCTGGCACTCCTGTTGTATGTAATCCCCCCACACTTTTCCTTCAATTTGGCTTGAGCTACTCTGTGGTAGCATTAACATCCTGGAGAATATATATTTTCCCAGGAATTCATGTAGAACTTGGGTTAAAGCTTATACACTGTACATCTACAATGTACATCTGTGTTAGCACCTTCCATCTTATGGCTTCCTGAGCTACAAATAACAGTAAGATGAATGCACTAAAGTGCAGAACCCTTGGTGTCCATGCGTGCACGAATCCTTGAAAGCGCACGCACTAGATCTAATTACGTTAACTTGAAGTATACGGAAGACTTTAGGCAAAGACGGAGACTGAACGGAAAGAAGCTTGCTACCTTACATCGAGTCGTATTCCAGGTAGAGTTTAGCCTATTGTTAGCCTTTTTAGAACCCTTGGAAGGCTCTGCCGTTGAAAGTGCGCGGAATGTTGCTGCAGTACCCTACAACGCAGGAAGTGCTGTACCTCTGCAATGGAGCGGTTTCAGAGAAATCCTCACAAATTTTTTGACCTTTGTTGCCTGCTGAGTACGTGACAGTATTTTCAGGACAAACAGACGCTCCAGAGGTGAGATGTGACTTAACAGACAGACACACAGGACAACTACAGTAACCCTCCTGTGGATGCATGCAGAGGGTTAATTAAGGAGGTTGAACAAGTAATTGGAAGGTCCTGCATTTCAACCTCAGCCACATATTCTACTTCTGGCTTCTGATTGGTTTGCAGTTATTGAGACTTGCTACACATGTACACGTGCTGTGTAGCTAACCTCTGCTGATATTTGTGCTGCTCTGGCATCAGATTTCTCCATTATATACAGTTTGGAGATGTCTTCACTGGGGCCCAGCTGAAGTCTGACCATCAGTGGACACTGCTTCTCTGACAGTGGCTCCTGAGCACCAGAATCATAGACAACGAACAGTCCATACAGAAAGGGATCATTCTCAGCCTGTCAGATCCCGGAAAGATCAGAGGGAGGGAGGAAGGGAGGGAAGGAGTGACAAAGAGGGAGAAGTGGGGGAAAAGGAGGAGGGACAGGAAGGGAAGTGAAAAGTGGAGAGGGAGAGGGGGGAAGGAGGGAGAAATGGATGATCATCACTACACATGTGCAGTTATATACGTACATGTATAATAGTTATTTCACTTCACCCTTCATTAAGTGCAGGCCATTATGAAGGAGACTACTAAGCTGGCTGTGGAGTCTATTCCAGTTACTGACATACAAACAATGCACAGGTGTGATATAAACCAACATATGCATATCATTATAACACTAAAGAAAGTGAAACATGTTACCTCCTAGTATGCCATTTGCCTTGAATTTGGAGAGCAACATTTGAACGACATCATTAGTACATATAGTGGATGAGAGACGCAGGTTAGTGGAGGAGTTAAGAGGGGGAGTGAACACACGTTTCTACAATGGAAGAATATTTAGGTAGTGTATGTGGCATATCTATCACAGTAAAGGCCCACAAAAAGATATTTACATATATATATGCACATGATAATGTACATATACAGATATGTTGTATATACAGTGTACATGTATACATTCTCAATTTTGTAAACATGGTCAATTCAAAGGTATTTAGCTACTACCCTGTTGGGTTGGCTTGAAAACCGTTGGGCTTACTGTCAGGATGGCTTGAAAACTGTCGGGATGGTCTGGAAGCCATCTGGCCCATTTAGCAGTCATCTGGCCGGCTTTAAAGCAGTCTGGCCTGTTTTAAAACCGTCGGACGGCTTCAGGTTTATAAGTGGTTCCCAACATATACATGTACATGTATATGTATGCTGTACATTTGACAGAGAAGCCACACTAGGAACTCAAACTCATAAACAAAACTATATACTTTGTAGCCAAACAGGGAGAGGGGGATTACATGCACATAGAGGTCCTGTACATACACACATGAAATGTGTGGTGAGCCAGGCAAAACTTTGGATATATGTACATGTACATTGTACATGGAACATGGCACAAGATGTATGATTGCTCGTGTACTTGTACATGTATAGGTGGAAACTGCTCGTGAGCATGAAAACAGCATACGTGGACATATACATGTACAATTAAGTCATGTATACTGCGGTAGAAATACTATACATGTACACATCCACTATATATACATGTACTGCCTACTCCTAGTTTGCTGTCATCTTTGGCCTCTTCCTTTCTCTTCTGCCGTGAAATTTTCCTGAACGAGGCAGAGCGCTTCCTCACAATCACTGAGCCTGATCTGTCCCGATCACGACTGGAAAAGGAGGAGAAGGCTTACAAAAATACTCAAGTATGTACACACATGTGACAGCCACTAAGACATGTATATACATGTACATTATACATGTACATTTAGTGATCTATACAGAATATACATGTACAAAGAGCACTACAAAGAAAAACAAAGCAAGAAAGAAAAACAAAACTGAAGGAAGATGCACAAATTACAGACACATACATATGTACAACACATATACATGTAATACACAACAGCTTTGAAAATTGGTACCAGTCTCAACAGCTTACTATTGTCTATTCGACTTCATCTGAGCCCTCAAATTTTTGCAATAACTCTCTTATTTTTTACCCAATTTCAAAATAAAAAGTACCATTGGATTTCTTGGGTTGTGCCGCGTCTAGTGATAGGTCTCACTAAATCTGAATCTCTCTCACTTCAAAGATAGCTGTATGTCCCATAAGGAAGCATGGAGATGCCATTGACCACGAGGGAATGTAGTGTGCATGATCTCAACCATCTGCGCCATTTACACGCGATGGCTTCTTATGTGCTTGTAGCGTTTGCTGGTGTGAAAATCAGCAAAGGAAGAGGGGCTACCCACACGACACAAGGATTCTCAGGTTAGTAATGCTAGCTATATATGCTCCCATATTTACAATGAGATGTAGCATAGCAGTCAAAACAGTAAAAGTGAACTATGACATCAGGGATCAACACGCTTCCAGCGTCATGGCTCACCTTTAGCCACTTATCCCTAGTCTTCGGCCTAACCAAGCCTACAGTACTCGAAAAAACGCACTTCTTGTAGAGTTCAACACTGCTATGTGGTTTCCCTCAAGTTACCTGTGCATACCATTGCCCGGAAAAATGCAGGCTGTTAAAATGATGTGTGGTTGCGTAGCACGTAAAACCTCTACAACTTCCGGGGCTCAGGTGAACACAAATAGACAATAGCCTCAAGTACATGTACACAGCAAACTGTTATGACTCACAGCAATTTGTGGTCTAGAGAACGACTCATTCCTGAACCATCTGCCTCATCCCTGCCCTCTGCCTGGGAGGACAAGCCATACTCAACAATGACACTGGACTCCAGGGTTGGCCTGGAGGCAGGCAGGCTGACAGGGAAGTCATAGCTATCCTGAGAGAGAGAGGTAGGTGGCAGCGATGTGAACTCCTCAGACTCTGAAGGGAAACATATACATATGTACGTACGCATATACATGTATTACCACAGCCTCCTAAGTAGAGTTGAGATGCATTTGCTTTGCACGAATTCTTGTGTCCTTGTTTAGTTCTATACACCCCTGTATATACATGTACATACTTGCTACCTAGCTGTAATTCTAATGTATGCAAGTCTTTTTCAATGCCTGCAGTACATTACATGTACAATGGAAACTGGTGCAATGCATTTACAGTGTACATGTACGTACCTCTTCCTGAGAATGATACACTGTTCGAGAGTGACACACTGTTCTCTGCAATCTCCCTAAGCCTCTTCTTCTCCCCCTCCTGCAGTTCCCTCCTCATGCGTGCCTTGGATGCCTCCTCCAGCATCATCAGATAGGCACCGTCATCCACACCCACAAAGTCATAGATGGACTGACGATTGTGACGCTGTTTAGCATACGCTGCACCAGGTGCAAGAATAATGGCATTCTTCACACCCCAGTAGATTTTCAGTACTCCCTCAAACAGGATTCTGTTATTCACCTGCAGAGCCATCAAACCATTGCATAATATGTTCAAAAGCTCCATTGCATAATACAGCATCTACATGTACATTGTACATAAATAATCGCTTCAAGAGATGCTGTGAAAGGCAAGGCAACAACAACAACACAACAGAAAGGCAAAGCAACACAACACAACTCACCCGAAACAGTCATTTTTCAAAGAAAAATTGGCTGCCTCGGGTAGGACTCGAACCCACGACCATCAGCTTTCTAGGTGATGCTCTTACCAACTGAGCTACCGAGGCAGCTCAGCTGGCTGGCCCAAATCCTGCATACAGCAAATGCACAGTTAAAGCAAGTGTGAGCAAGCCTCTAGCTCTAGCAAGCCCCTGTATAAAGGATTCAGATATATAACACTCTGAGCATATACCAATCATCAATGGATACTGTGTACATATATACATGTACATGTAAGTACATGTACATGTATATGAACAGAACATGTAGGTAACATGGTAAGTATGTAGCTGTCCTGCCCAATACCTGACTTGTATATGCTTCCCCTAAACAGTATCAATCACCACATGCAGCCACAGTAGACACATATTCTGATAAATACATGTACATGCCATGCATATAGTGTATACATGTATATAAGAGGAGGGAGTTTTATTATTCATAGATGAAACATATCCAGCAGTAACCACATCAAAGAAGTCAATAACTGAAGAATGAGGAAACATTCCCTGTACATGTACTTGAGGAGAAGCCTTGTGCACATACAATGTATGTGTATACTTTTGAATTAATTACTACATGCTGATGTTATGCATGTACAATGTAGTAACCTTTTCCTTGGCCAATTCTACAGAAGGTTATATACATGTACATATTATGTACATGTATGTTTTTCTAAGCTGTTGAAGCTGTTATTATTTCTGAGCTGTTGAAGCTGAAATTTTTAAACAAAAATATAAGCTGTTGAAGCTGGTGTGTGTGCGTGTATGCATATGTGTGCGTCTGTGTTTGTGTGTATATATGTACGTAGAATTCCTTTCTGTACTCTGTTTCTTTACAAATTGTGTGTACTTCTTTCTTTCTTAAGTAGTGCTCTATGCTCTATGTGGATTGTTCATGTATATGTATACACTGCAGCTGTACCATCAGTGAACATACCTCTCTGTATTTGAGCTGCTCTAATGGAGCCTCCTTGTAGAGGTTATATTCCCTGATCTTACCCAGGATCTCCTCCCTACATGTGCATGTCCTGGTACATATGCATGTCCCTACATGTGCATGTCCTGGTGCGTCTTGCGTATATAAACCGGTGGTGCGCTAGACAAGCTGTGCGTATTCCCTGCTGATGAGAGCTAATAAGCTCGAAACAGCGCTGTCCAGGGATCGCTTAGCTTGTCTGGCCCCATCAGATAGGTTTTTTTCATGTAGATATACCCCAGTGGGTATGGGTGTCTTTGGTGGCTTTATTGCCCCGGCCCAAACCGTGACTGGTGGTTTTTGAGTCAGGGGCCCTGCCCAGTTTATTGCCCTAGGCGTGGCAGGTACTACGTAGGTAATGATGTGGTGGATGAATCTCATTAGTTCTGAAACCGCTGAACCACTAGTGTTCTGGTGCGTCTTGCGTATATAAACCGGTGGTGCGCTAGACAAGCTGTGCGTATTCCCTGCTGATGAGAGCTAATAAGCTCGAAACAGCGCTGTCCGGGGATCGCTTAGCTTGTCTGGCCCCATCAGATATGTTTTTTTCATGTGTAGATAGAAACACATGTACAATGATCACACGTAACTTTAGCTCCACCTTGAAAAACAAGCTGATTTTAATTAACATAATTGGGCTGATGGGCTAATTAAAAACATACATAAATGTGACTCAGCTTCACTGATCTACAAAAAACGTATAGCATACCACAGGCATCCTGGAATATTCAGAATGGTGTGCTGGACAACTCATGGGCATAACTCACATATGTACAGGTACATGTATGTACACGTTATGTATATGTACATATACATATGCATGCTCTGCTTGCATGTTTAGTATTCGTCAAGCTCCAGACCTACACATAACATCTGTCATGATACTTCAACCCCATGCCACTATGTGCATAATTTCTGGATGAATTTCTGGAACTGTGACTTGTATGTATTCACGTAATGGAAACTTAGGTAACTGGTGCATCAAAAATGTCCTTGTAATTCCCAAACACTGAAATCACAGGTTTTCATAGAGGTAGCTTCTTAAGCAAAACAACACTATACCCCATACACATGTACAGTACATGCATATATAACATGTACTACATGTACACGAAAACAACAATACAGCCACTACGCTGTTTTCCAGAGTGGTGTGCATGTACATGTATGTACAATTAACGTATAATTATGTACATGTATGTTCAAGTTGAGTGAGCTAAAAAACTACGTATGTACATGTACATACATACATACATGTATACAGGGATTTTTCTAGAAAAAAATTCAGGGGGGAAATCAGGACTTCAGGGGGTTGTGACTTGGAAATATAATAGTTTTTTGTATTGATCATAGCCCATCTCAGAGTCACTTTCAGGGGGGGGGGCTGCCACCACCACCCCCCGCCATACATGTACAGATACATTCACAGTAAAGTTGCATATCTTTATATATGTGCACATGTATATGTAAGTTTGAATTTGCCTTGCTCTGCATGTGTGATTTGAATTCAGCCCAGCATGCTAAATCACATCCAAAGCAGTTAATCTTATGACTTGTGTATTTATTGCATGTTAAGGGGGCCACAATACACATACATGTGTATTCATACAGACATGTGTAGACGTACCTCTGAGTGGCCACCAGGTGAGAGTAGTCTATCACAGGCGTAACACCGGAGACAGGTAGGGTGCCAATCCTGCCCTAGGGATGACTTGCGCTCAGCTGACATGGGTCAGAGAGAGTGGTGGGAAGGGGAGAGAAGGGGAGAAACAAAGAAGTGCTTTCGTAAGTCAACCCAGCCACTACATATCTCTGACTAAGACTGCGATCCAAATGTCAGCGATAAAGATAGAGAGACTCCTCTTCACAAGGCATGTAGGTGAATTTGTACATATTGTATGTACCACTCCTTTCTTTGACCTCAAACAATGCAGTCTAAGGGTTTTAATGATATGATATAGCCTACTAAGTACGTATATTCATTTATTATTACGTAGGTTAAGGTCTGACTCATCCCCTAAGTATATATGTACGTGTATACCTTCAGTGCAACAATCCAATACGATGTAGTACAGTACAATAGCATCATTACACTTTGTTGTGCACATATGTATGTACACGTGTACATACGTATGTGTGTACTTACAGTTATGCACTCTGCGGCACTGTGTAGTAGTTGACATCTCAATATTGTGAAATGTCTGGTGAATGAAGCTCACTATGGTCCTGATGTCAAGACAAATGATGGACAGACTCCTCTTCACTGGGCCTGCCAGTGAGTACATACTGTACCCCAATAATATGTGGGACGATTAATTCATTCAATTAAGCCTTGAGCACATGAAGTGGAAATTAAGTTAAGCACTCCAAAGGTAGATATGTCATAAAATGGGCTATAATGTACACATACATGTACATATATTATCTCACACTAATACTCAACTCAAAATGTCAGTTTCCTGTTGTTTTTATGCATATGTATGTACATAAGAGTATGTGTGATAGAAAAGTTCCTGTTCCATTTGCATTCTACAGGGAATGGTAAGGAATATGGTGAAAAAACTTTATGGCAAAATTGCTCATTAATGGGTGCTAAAGCTGAGTTCGAAGTGATGTCAAATGTAAAGAACACAAACTGGAAATATCTGGACTAAATTACGTATGCTGCTCTGCATAGTCTTCAAAGATAAATATCTACAATAAGAGCATCTCAATCATTCATGAAATTTGACAAAGCATATGCATCCATACATAATTAAAGACATATACCAGGAGTAATTACACAGTAGTACTAAGAGTGGGACCCATAAACTATTTGCCATACTTGTCCTACTTAACTCATCCTTGTAGTAGTGTACTGCACACATATACATGCACATATAGACATGCTATTTTGTACTACAGCAATGAACATCTCAGTGTAGTCCAGTATCTGGTGAAGGAAGCTAACTGTGATCCAAATGTCAAGGACAGTGATGATGAGACTCTTCTTTACAAAGCATGTGAGTGAGTTCCTACTGTACCTCATTCCTTTTTCACTGTACCTCAAATACTGTACACTATACATCAGTATATCCTTATGTACATAACTTGTAGCCTGGGAATCCATACTGTGTAAGCTGTAACCTGAGCATCATATGTAACTTCTGGGGCAATATATACATTGCCCAATATGTTGTATATATAACTTCCTGCGCAATATATGTATTGCCCCCAGTCGTTTGGCAGATATACACTTACAGACTTTATTAAGTTTGATGTCAACATATACAGGCCAAGACAATCAAGAGGGAATAAGAAATACAAACTTCTGTCCGGATTCGAACCCAGATCTAATGACCAACAAACCAGCACACTAGACACTGAGCCACAATCACCAGACAAAAGTGTCCTGTAGGTTCATAACAGTAACTACTACTACATTCACAATGCATATCCTCAGTTCCCTTATTAAAATTCAATCCCCTTAACTTCTTTCCTAGTAAGATCAAATTAATGTGCATACCGTACATGTGTGGATTAAATATGTGCATGCACTGCCACATTGTGTATACTGGACTCATTCAGGTGTTCAGAAGTATTTTTGGCTATTTTCCATATATTTTCATTATCCTGAGAGGCGGGGTTTTAATCTAAAACATTATACTCATGCACACCATCTCTTTTTAGCTCTTGAAAATTTTATACACAGTTTATCTTATGCTGAGGGTGTTTGCACTTTAGATTATAGTAACCTAGTAATCATTACATTGTACATTGTACTCTACATTACATCTCCAATAGTACCCGGTCATATTGTAAGGGTATTGTGGTATTGACAGAATGGTGGGTTTCACTTCCACAAATGTTTGTTAGGCAAGCAGAGCAAGTTGTACAGCTGGCATGGAATCCATATAATTGTGTGTACCCGACAATGCCCCCATGGCTACCCCCACGCTATGCATACAAACATAACCAGCCTTCCCTCTTCCACTCATCCACAATGTGTAGCATTCAACTAGTATAAATGCTGTCCATAAGTACTAGTATATGTTTTGTATGAGTTAGTGGTATACATGTGCCATATATTATCTCTGTGTCAGGTGGGGGAGTGAGCAGGTGGTGGAGTATCTGCTAAGTTATTGCCAATGTGATCCTAACTACATCATGACAAGAGGGCAAACACCTTTGGAAGTAGCAGCAAATGCATAGAGATATAGGACAAACATCATCAGACTACTCATATATCATGGGGCAGTGGTCTATAGCATGTATGAATACAAAAGTATTTTGAACAGATGGCTCTCCCAGGAAGGCAGCCCAGTCCACCATCACTGTGTTTATGGTGGGAGATAAGGGAGCAGGGAAAAGCACTTTGACAAAGGCTCTAATGACAGAGAAGGAAGGCATCATTCGCTGGACTGGTAGAGTGAGCAGAGTTAGTGGAGTCAAGGAGAAAAGAACCGACATTGAATGTCACAATTCACAGCTCCAGAATTGGAAGTCTCGCAATCTATGACCTAGCAGGTCACAGGGAAAATCACAATTCACATGATACTGTCATTAGTAGTATAGTACACCTGAAGTTAAATTTCATGCAGGGCCAGGGGAAGCTCATATAAATTGGTCAGGCCAATACTGTCCAAGAATAATCATTGTGCATTTAATCTTGTGATAATTAACGTCAAGAAAGGATAGTACAGTATTTACAAAGTTACAGGACAGAAATTAGAGGTTACCGATGGCGTCATACTGACGGAGGAGAAGATGGCAGTTGATGACGCCGACGTGACAGTCACATTCTTGCCAAAGAACTGAGCAATAGATCGCTAGGAACAAGATCTGGCCATAGCTAGCTCAGCAATTTGATTCGGCAGCTGGAACTTTCGCACCAGCTGCTCGACCACGACGTGTAGTTATTGCTGTTCCCATTCGCCCGAATATCGCGCGCGCCGTTAGTATTAGATACGTTCTATTTATCAGTGCGTGGGTTGTTTGCATGCTGCAACTGAATAGGTGTAAGTTATTACTCAAAGGTCTAAAACTTTGGTTGGGCCATGGCCCAAGTGGCCCGAGCGCTTCCCCCGGCCTTGTCATGCCCATTATTTCCACATCTATCTTGTTTCTGAGTGTGGGAGTAAACCAGGAATTCAATTAGGTCCTCTCATGCAAACTATCGAGTCTCATCCTCTCTCCAGTAAAGAGAAGTTTCTTCCACAAAGTTTGGAATCTCTCCACATGGCTTGCAGCAATATTAGCAAGAGAAGAATAATGCTTTACATTCAAACAAAACCTGTAAAGAGCCTGAGTTGGATTACATTTACATTTAATTAAACAAAAACTGTAAAGAGTAGTTTGATTATAATTGATATGCTCCTTCGTGAAGTGAACGGATCTGTTTTTGCACCGGACAGCTTTGTTGAGCACAAGGAACGTATTCGCACAGGTGTTCCTCCTTTCTAAAATATGTAGTGTCTTTGAAGAATTGATCAATACCAAAGCAACTGATTCAGAGCTGATTGTAGACTTCTTAGTTCACATGGAGTTCTGTCGGGAGATGACAGAGGAAGATGGACTGAGGTTAGTCACTGAAACCCACAGGGAAGATTGCCAGTTCCTTTTCCCTGCACTATCACCACCAAACCCACCCCTTGACCTCTGGCAGCCCAACCCTCTCATCAACTACAGTTACTACACCAGCTGCTGAGTCCTTCAGTGTTGTGGATATCAACACTACCTCAGCCCTCGCTTCCATCAAGTGTTGCTGCTCAGACTAGCCTTTACACATGCCTTCCCTGTGGAGCCTGAAGAGGTAGACCCCACAAGCCCTGCTCTCCATCAAGCCTGCACTCTCTGGAAGAATGGCATCAAATGGACCACCACATCATCAGTTGATACACTTGCAGAGATTAGTGATGAGAAGGTAATTGTCCTGCTGAGCTGTAAGAAGGGAAAAGAATTGTTACTTGTTAAGATAAGATCACAAGTAATTGCAGAAATATAAATATTAAGAGTAAAGTATGAATTTTGTAGAAACACTGGAACTGTTGAGAAGTTTGTCCCCAATCCCCAATACCCGGTAGACATGAATTTGAATGTCTCTCTTAACAAAATTACATACTGTCTTTTTTATCATGAAGATGCATTTCTCCCAACTACTCACACACCATTTGACATTGTTGATATATTATTCTTTGAGCCATACATGTTTTGTAACCAGCAGTGTTTAGTTGATTTTAGTCACCAACTTCATACTTGTGTAGTCACATCACAGTTTATTAAATGTATTGCTAGTACCATTTCACGTGTTGATGATTTCTGTACAGTACTAAATGTTCCCCTCCACAAAGTAACAGCAGACAGCAGCAGCAGCAGTGACTACCACAAGGCAGTGAGAATGTTCCGAGAGTGGCAGTCACAGAGTGAGGGAACCTACCAGTGCCTCAGACAACATATGGATCAATACAGTGTGTTCTCAGGAAGAAATATACTGGTATGTACACACTTACTCTGTATGTGTACATGAAACTCTGAGTGATGACCGCCTCCTCTCCCTCTAAAGGAAATCGCCAATGTTCCCGTTGAGTCTCTCCCTGCACCATCACTTATGACCTCACAAGAGACCCTGTGTAAATTAGGTGGGTGAAATGTTTATCCAACAGACCCTTTATTTCTGGCCATTTTTATATAGACACTATTTCATGTTCTGCTTTCCACAGACTGTCTACCAACTCTACAAGAACTACAAGCTCTACCTCATGGCAGAGGAAGTATCAATGTTTATAGAAGGTATAACATCCCAATGGAAGGGAGTGGCTACAGCTCTGTTCATCAATTCATATCGTATTGCCATTATAATTGCAGACTCTTCAATGAAGTAAATAGTTTATACATTGGTTAGATCACTACAGTAGATGGCCTAAAATGACCCCTATCCAGGATTCCCACTCACCATCCCAGATGTGAGAACCAGCTTTTTGCATAAATTTTACTAACCACACTTTCATCCAATATAAGAAGGATCTAGCACTCTAATCCTCTGTTGGTGATCTACTGAAACAAATGGTAGACCACTGTTTGTATATCGGTTTGGTGACTGTATTGTTCAAACTTAAGAGTCTAAATCATGTAAGAAGACTGGATTGACTGAGAAATCGACAACTGAACACATAGCATTGACAGATTTTTGGAGAAAGAACCTGGGAATGAATGAAATTAGTTACACCAGGGTTGTTGGGCGATGTTGAGGTGGTGGCTTGACACACAGCGAGATAAGGCAACTTGGCGTGCTCTCACTAAAGCCATTCGTGCTGTTGAACTACATGACTTAGCTCATGACATTGAAAAAGGTCTAGGTTCAAAATAAGCACGTCATCCTGCTATTGTGTATTGTAACTGCACTTTTGTCACCACAATGCTTTGGCACTCACCAAGTACATATGGCACAGAAATGAGGCCAGACTCTCCATGGCCAATGAGAATATCTTAGTTACATTAGTACTGTTGAGATGGAGAAGTGATAAGCCAGTTTCAAATAAAGAAGGCTAAACCCAGTCCCTTGTTCAGTTAGTGAGCTGCATATCTAAGAATGTTTTTATGGATTCAAACACTTGTTCTCCCTCCATATGACACTTCTTTTACTCAAAAAATCTGCACTTAGTTCTTGGCTTTATTGATCTGGTGGTAGACCTTATCATTAGAAGCAAGCTGGTGAACTTTGCTGCCTCCTTCCCAGCTGCGAGCACATTGTATAAAGACAGACCAATTATAAACTCTTTCTGAAATTGTTGCTATGAAGAGTGTTTCACCTTTTTCACAGGCCTACTCTCTTCAGGTGTCAATGGTTGCATTGAGCATGTTTCGTTTGAAAAATGGTTTGTGTAATCTATATAATTATGCTGTTTGCTTAATATCAGGCTTTTGATGGCATTGGGGCAGGTAGGGCAGTCGCCCCGCCACTTTTCAATGGATCAAATATTAACGATAGAATGAATGGCCAATTCAACTACTGGTGAACTACAGCAGCCAACACACTCACTATCACTAGAGTCATTGAACTTTACTAGCACTGCACTAACCAACTTTCAGTTATGTCTGCTTCAGAAACCTAATAAGACACCATGTGTTTGTACGTTTCATTAGGACACTCCTGTCTTAATGATGTCGAAAGGTTCCACTGTTATACTATTCCTCTAGATCTCCCATTCTGAAATCAGGATGCCTCACTAATCAGGACACTTCACTAATCAGCACACCTTCTTCTGTCCGACTCCCAAGAGGGTCCAATTAGATAGGCCCCACAGTATAATATACTGTACTCCTCTTAACTAACAAACACATATCACTTTTTACAGCTCTTTGCACAAACACACAATCATAGAATACACCATTCATTATGTGTGAATAATTCTAGACCATAGGCCTATGTATCCAGATATAATTCTTCAAACCCAGTCAGTTGCATTCTTTCTTCTTGTGCCTGACGTAGTCTAGTCTTCCCAGATTCTGTGAACCCATTACCCTCCAACCTGTGTGTGACATAGAATACAGCTTATATGACCATTACCGACACAAGAAAAGGGGTCCCACAGTTATTAACAGGTGAGCTGTAGGTAAATGTTCTATATTGTTCAGCAGCATATGTGCTATGGTTACAGCATACAGTATGCTCTGCACTAAGTATGGTATATACTTTGTGTAAAGAATCTATGTAAATTGTGAACCCTTTGCCCCTTTGTAATGTTCTCTCTGCACTTAGGTTACTACATGGGCCCTTGGGTTCATTGAATGGAGATCCCATAGATATATGACACAGCACTAACAGACTTTAAGCTATGTGCCAGGGCTATAAGTGACATTGCTATATATCTGCAATTGTGACACACTTAATACACACAGTATGTACTGTGTATATAAGGATTACTATGTATGGTCTATATATCATATATCACTTTCAATTTGAAGTCGTTTTCACTTGTAATAATATCAAAAAGCACATGAAAAAATAAAACAAAAATTGGTTGTTTTTGAAAGATATGTACAATATTTGAGAGAGAGAGCAGAGCAAAGCCTACCTAGTGTTCTGAATAGGCTATTCAGAACACTAGGTGAGCAGAAGCCAGCCAACCCAGTCGCGCAATGGGAAAATTTATGCCGTGTGTGTCAGCAATCTACGCATGCGCATTAAATGGGTATATACATGTACAAATGTCACGTGTGCACTAATCACATGTTGTAAATATTTGTCAAGAGTGATTTAGGAATGTTCAATAGTGAATTTGGGTCCTAATCTGCAAATCCTCTCCATAAAGGACACCCCGATATAATGGACACACTCTGTGGCACAAAGTTGTCCGCTTTAGAGGGATTCCACTGTATATTGTTTTCATCACTCACTTTCAGTTTGCTGCTTGTGATGCAACTATACCTAGAAACTAACTGTGATTAGATAATTTGCTGCATGGGAAAGGTGTTGAATATCAAAAAGTCCCTCAATAATCAATAATTGTGATAAAATATCTAATACAAGAAGAAAATAGATATTACTGTATCTCACAAACAAAAGCTCCACTAAATGTGGAAATTGGTGTGGAACAAACATTACCTGTAGCATGCACCCATAGAGATATATATGCTAATCTGCCAGTGCTTGAAAATTTTGATGGAGGGAGCAGCGGCACACATACATATAGGTAAAGGAGTACCTCTCTACCTATTCAACACATACCATGTGGGAATTAGACTAACCAGAGGTAAGAGAGAGACTTGTGAGTTTTTTATGAGATTACAGAAAACATTCACACTTGCATCAGTGAGTTGATTATGTGACAAACTGTAGAAATAGAAATACGTAAGCACGTGTCAATGTGTGTAAAAATATGAACCATATGTTTTTGATACTGTGCATGTGGAAGAATGGCCCTAAACTCCAATGATATGCAGTTACCCCCCCCCCCCCCAATATATTAAAAATTGAGCTCTGCCCCCATTACAAATACTTAAGGGATTTTAGCCCCTTCCTGAGTCTATGCATATCATAAAATTAATGACTCTAACAAATATCCCACATACTGTGGATTATGTAACTCACTGTAATCTCTTCGTGTAGGCACGCACTATATTATTGATAACTGCACTGTAACTCACTATAAAATCTGCAGACTGGTACAATACTTCAACAGCTCTTGCTCCTTCACCACTAATACTGTTGTAGCCAAGACTGTAACAAATACACATACATTCAGGTAGATAGCAATAGATTAACATGGGGTAGATCCAGGAATTTGTGCACACAAAGTGCCCCAAAAATTGTTTGACCATACCCACTTTTAGTGAAACCATATTTTTCCTTCATCCAACTGTCCAGGGTGCTAAGAGCTTACCTCTTCATGCTTATACAGTCCAAACATCCCGGCGAATGGGAGCGCAAATGGTACTTGCTCTATGGACGCTCAGCCAAATGCACTTGTGCTACGCACAAGGCAAGATGCATACATGCATGTTGATTAGCGTGCAAATGTCAACATACTGTTACATACCGTTAGTTGAACTATGAATGGGAAATGCCTACATATATATGTAGTTGGATATGCCGCTACACAGTTTTTTTCAGCTGTATGACTAGGTGAGTTTGTTCCCATTCTCATGCACATATGGAATGGCCAGCAGTCATCATGAAAGATATATGACTGGTAAGACCCTGTGTTTTATAGGTAAATTACGTAGCTACTGTAGAAGGGGGTTCATCCAAACCCAATGAGCCCGCCATTGATATACTGTACATAAGTTATGGTGTAGTATACACTATAAAAATTAAAGGTTGTTGAAACCTTCTGTGGTTGTTCGAGTTGCAACTGGAGTACTAATGAGTACAAACTCTGAGCTATGACTAACCCAGTTTCTGAAAACTACCACCTAAGAAGAACTTGTTTGCAAAAAACACCATGACAACACAGGAATGTATGTAGTAATAATTAATAAATTAGAAGTGATTCATCTCTCACAAAGAAAGAAATTAGAAGCAGTAGGATGCAGTGCATGCATCACTACAAAGAGTAAATAAAGGTTGTTGTGATTTCAGTTTCACGTTAAGTTATGAAGCATTATTTACTACTGCCACTACATTCCTTGTTCATTAACTTAATGAGGAGAGGGGAAACTCAATAATGGCTATGCTAATACAGGCCTATACTCAATTTGTAACTAAGATAATGATTGAATGGTTAAAACAACCTTTAATTTTTGCAGTGTAGAGACATGTGCGTACAAGCATATGGCTACATTACATTACTGACTATAACTCACTGCACTGTCTGCAGACTGGTACAGTACTTCATACCATCAGCAACAGCTATTGCTCCTTTATCACCAATTGTGTTATTGCTAAGACTGCAACAATACACATACATTCAGATATATACAAACGAGCAATAGACATGTAGACATACACTAAGTTATGGTGTAAAAATAGATGCACTAATATGCATAATTTATGTATATACAAGTATTTGGTCATGTCTATATGCAATGGTATGTATGGGATACATGTACATCTGGAATATCTGGACTTGTTATATGCTGACACCCGAGGAGCCTGGTTCTGAAAATGTGTGGTTGAATTTTTTAATTTGTATATGTATTGTGAAGTACCACACAACTCTGTTTGTAGGTGTACACACTAGTACATACAAGAGGTATTTCAATCCAGATGATAATCTCATTATATCATGGACGGCCTTCGCTATTGATTCACCACTAACAGCATGTGTACGTCTCAAATTAGAACACCTTTTCATCATTGAGAAGTGTGATGTAAATATACATGTATGTCTACATTACATATATACAGCATATTGTTACGTACATGTACACATAGCTTCAACAATCAATGAGTTTGGTATCTGGGATACCTTTTAGTGATACAGTATTGCATATATGTGTCCCAAAATGTCATGTACATGTACAAATGTCTGTAATGATGATGTCTGTCATGCAGTCAAAATATGTAGTACATGTACATTATATCTGGAATTATCCAATCTCCAGTTTTCTCAGATTCCTGACTTCTCTTTACACTGAAAGAGGAAAAAACAGTGATCATTTCTGTCCTCTTTTCTATTTCAGTCGAGACTTTAATGAGGAAAACAGGACAAATAGAAGACACTAGGGAACTAGGTCAGAGAGTGAGCTATATAGGAAGGCTAAGATATTAGGAAGATGAGAGAGACAAGGACAACACAAAAAACATAATTATAGGAAGGGATCAACACTACAATATATCTGACATTGTTGAATGTTTGTTGGTAGAGTACAGATAGCAGTTCTACACATAACACCACATCTGCCTTGTTTAGTATAACACTACAAGAAAGCAAATTTACACTTTGTGAATGCTGCATTAAAATACCCTTATTCCTGGCTCTTTCTTGTGAGTTGCAATCTTTGAAGCCTCTAAAGCCACATGCACAGTTCACAGTAATTGTACATGTGTATATGTACACAGTGGCGGATCTAGGATTTTGCAAAGGGGGTAGCATGTCGCGCGAGTTTTGAAGCCACACCCAGTTAATTATATGCACGCGCGCACGAATGCTGAGTTACGTCCGCGTGCGTACATGTAACCTTGTTCTCACTCCTGCCCAGTTCAGTTATAGAGTAAAGGGTACTAAAGTTTGACATATAAGGGAAGGAGTGCAAAGGCAGAGAACTTGGGGGGGACAGGGGGGCTTGAGCCCCCCCACTTTTTCATAAGGGGGGGGTGAGCCCCCCCCAAAATTGGAGGTTGTCACGAAGAACAACATCTGAGCCCCCCCCCCCAAAATTGGAGGTTGTCACGAAGAACATGTGAAATATTAATAGCCTATGCCGGTGTAATAGTGAATATTGTCCCCCCCAAAAGTTGTCCCCCCGGACATTATTCACTAGTGAATAATGTCCCCCTAGGACAATATTCACTCACTGTTGTCCCCCTTGGTGAATAATGTCCCCCATAAGATTCTTTGTTAAGGCAACCGTAGTTCATCTTCTACAGCATTTCTGATAGGGGGGACATTATTCACCGGTGAATAATGTTCCCCCTAAAATGCAGCTGGCTGGCCGATAGCCACGTACCCAGGCCGCGTTGGGGAGGGGACGAGGCTGTAGCTCACAGAGGTATGTAAACTCTAACAACTAGCCATACGTAGCTCTGCTTTTTAGGGCTAGTGATATCTCGGTCAGCTACTTGGCCCCGTCTCCTCCCCACGCGGCCTGGGTATGTACGAGGTAGCAGATGGATTTCTAAGTGCCTTAGCTGTGCTTTTGTGTTGTTATACACACCGACAGAGAGAATAGCGCTGTTGCCGCCGATTCGCTTGCCAATTCGTGTGATTGCTGTGAATACTTCCGGGAGGGGAGAGTAAGTTCGCTAGTAAATACTGTCCCCCTACCATAAAATTAGCGCGTTTGATATCTTGGAAGGCTTTCCAAGCTTTCTACGATGGGGGACATTATTCACTGAGGGGGGACATTATTCACTAGTGAATAATGTCCGGGGGGACAATATTCACGGGGGGACAGTATTCACTCCGACACCAGATGCAGGATAATCCCCAACTCTATGAACGACAAGCCCTCCCCCACTTTTGACATGCTGTCTCTGCCTCTGGGGTGGGAGATGGAAAGCCCTTGAACATCGATATTCGCTTCGCATATAGGCGCTAGGCTCGCGCGCGCGACGAACGCAGAAATCTACAGTAAGGCAGCTGCCCGTGTTCGTGAGATGTGAGCTATTATACAGTCGCAGCAAAAGGGGGTTTCAGTGGAAACCTTGAAACCCCCCCTAGATCCGCCACTGCTCTCCAATGTATCTGCTAGCTGTTCTTCATTCACACTGGGATGTCATAACACTACAGCTAATACAGAGGTTGTAGCTAGATCACACTGGGATGTCATAACACTACAGCTAATACAGAGGTTGTAGCTGGGTCACACTCTGGAGGTTTGTCACGTCCAAGCCATTGGGCCAGCATTTCACATAAACACTGCACAGCCCCTCCAACAATACACACCATGCGCATGCAGTTCAGTGGCGTAGCCAGGGAATGCTGTATGGTAGGGCACGTCATAGCAAATTGTATGGGCGCGCGCGCGCACTTATAAACCGACCCTAGGAGGCTCCCCCTGGAAAATAGGCCTTCTAAAGTTCTGAGACTGCTTTTGGTGCATTCTAACCTATAAAGAACGCTACTAAGTTTTTATATTACACAGTCTGAAAAGTTACCAAATGAAAATACAAAAAAATGATCTTCATCTGACCCCGCGACAATCTCACACGCTTAGTAGTGCCATGGTAGCCAACATTATCTTTACAGTGCACTGAAAAAGAGTTAACTGTCGACTACAGGCAGTCGACATGGTACATAGCATGCTCTCGGCGATCTTGTTCATATACATTATCTACAACGCGCGGCGCGGCGGCGCATTGCGCAGTGAGTACGAGTACGAGTGCGCGCGAAATTCGCATTAACAGATGTTTGGTAGGGCACAGGCCCTACCTGGCCCTACTGTAGCTACGCCACTGTGCAGTTTCTCTTCTATGACCTTGAGGTTGTGCTTGGGGAATTGAAGACTACCTCCAATTGTTTTCCATTTGGTGGCTACATTCACTAGCAGTAACAAGAGACCATGTAGATCCCAAATGCTCAGCTTCTTCTCTTCTTCTGAGACATCTGAAGACAGTTTGCAAGAATGTGTCAATTTATGTGTAAAAATACTGCTTGAGGAGAAGGTAAGGCCACAGACAACCGTCAGTACCTGCTGTTGTGTCTCTCACGTCAGCTGAACTGTCTGTGTGCATTGGGTTTGGTCTCTCTGTGAATAGTGTATGTGTGCATACAATGTACACACTTTCACTGGACGAAAAGTAAAATTTCCTATATGACCTGCTGTGGAATAGGTCACAGTTCATGACCTGTCCTGTATCTATCCAGTAGCGGATAGAGCTAAATGTCCTGTATATACGTATATACAGGACATTTAGCCCTATCTACTACTGAATAGGTACAGGACAGGTCATGAAATGTGACTTATTCCACAGCAGGTCACATAGGAAATTTTGCTTTTCGTCCAGTGTTTTATCTACAGCAAACCTTTGGGATGATGAGTAACTGCCTCACCTATGTCGGCTGGACTGTCTGCATGCACATCAGTTGATCTCTCTGTGTGGACGTGTTGTAGTGTGTAGCATTATGAAATATGTTAGACCCAGGCCCATCCCCCTTTGCTACACAATCCGGGCATTAGGAAGACTACAACTCATCTAATAGTAGAATTAAGCGGTAAAGGTGTATCTGTTACCTGTGGGTTTTTCCTTTGCCTCTAACATGGCTTTACATTGTCCACAAGTTCCACGTTGAATATGGCTGTTGCTGCGGCAATGAAGGCGCGGTAAGTGGCTGCGTTAGCTACCTTTAATCTTCTTCTATTTGCTCAGAGCCTCTCGTTTCTGGGCGCCATATTCCTTGAATGTGTTGCGAATTTCGGCTTCTTGTTGCCGCGTCAGTTCCAGATGAGGTGACAGCTCCTCCCAATTCTCGAGGAAATCAGCTAAATGGAATTCCCAATTCTCGAGGAAATTAGCTAAATGGAATGTCTAACAGCTCTGGAGAGATATCACTGTCACTCATCGCCGGTCTGAGGCATAAACCGTGAAGTATTGAGGAGACGACCCCACACAATTAGCACCAACTGCATATGCCGAATCCCGCACGTAAGTTGTAATTGAATTCCGAAAATTTAGAACGTTCATTCAAGTTTTAATTATGCTATAGGCTCGTGCTCTACGCTTACACTATTAGCTTTGTTTTACAAAGTGCCGGACCGAAATGTTACATTTCTTGCAATGGAAAATGTACTTTCGAATGAGTCCTTGGTAAGTAGTACTATTACCGTTCATAGGGTTGATAGTAATAATATACGTCATCGGAATTGCCCTGTGATCAGAATTACCCCGCGTTACGTATTGCGTATTAAATTGTGTACACAATGTCAAAGAGTTTAACATGATGGTAGTTATAGGGGTATTAAACTTTCACTTTATGCCAATTTGCACATCTAACAGTGCTTCAAGGTTGGACTACAAAACTTTCAAGAGGATAACACTGGTCCGAGTATGTCATGGGGCTATGGTAACTTATACATGTATGTGTAATGTTCTAGAATGTTCGTAGATTAGACGTCATGTTAAATGTCATTGGTCATCCTGTATACGTGGCCATGGAATCTGATGCTTTTAGTTGGAGTTGGCATGTGTTTGCTTGCCTTGGTTGTGAACTGCATGTACTATTTTCTCTCTTGCATATGATACATATTAAGACGTGAGAGGACTCACACAAGGAAAAATAGCTAAAACCCCTTTGAGCTGACTTACACCAGAACTCTACTCTATGTACGGATGGTGCCGACTAGCCATTACCAAACAAAACGGTCCAAAAACTCATGAATTCTAGTTTTAAGCTGCTTCTTCTTCTCTTATTCCTCTTCCTTTCCTCTTCCTCTTCTTGAAGAAGTGTACCTCAAAAACCCGATTCTAACATCTGCAGTGCATGCCAGTGGCGTAGACAGGGGGGGTGCTTTGGGTGCTCGAGCACCCCCTTTATGCCTGAAGCTATAGGCCTAGTCTACTGTACTGTACTAAGTTTACATCTTACCTGAAGATTCAGCGGACTCGGAGCACCCTGTTTATCTCCGGATTTCGATGTATTATTGGCGAGCGGGAGCAAATAGTTTGAAAAGGCGTTTTTTCGTACGTCGTGCTATTGCGCATGCGTCGATATTACGCGCTTCGCGATATACGTTGTTGAATATAACAGAAACGGACAGAGAACGTCGTACCCGTGAAACTGCTGAAAAGAGGCTCGTCTGGACGGCTAGTTGAAGTTTTACCATTATCACATAGTACGTAGCATAGGTGACTGTGCCCTTTGTTTCATAGTCGCGCGGCGCGAGCAACAGGAAGTTACATAATAAAAGGGTGTGGCTTTAGGCCGAAAATTTCGAAGCGCTAGCGCTCGGCACCCCCTTCCTCTAAATCCTGTCTACGCCACTGCATGCTTCCACGTAGTTATGTAAGTAACTCTTTGCTGTACCTCATGCTGATGCGCACTAGATCGACTGAAAACTGGTGCGGCTGAAACCGCACTGGCCGCAGTGCCTGCTATGGGCCTGCGTGAATACTACATACATATAGTAGCATGCGTCATACTAAAGTCCATTCGCGTTGACTTGGCACCTCGAATATTTTTCTTATATCTTGTCCAATTTCAGAATTTCAAACACCAACAGCTAGCTTATTCCCTTACGATTTTTTTGGTACCTTTCACAAAGCTCTACGCCTTACCAGTCCGAAGATCGCTGTATGTCCCATAAGCAAAGTATAGGGCGTGCCACAATGTAGGCGTGCGTTATTTAGAAATCGAGGCCCTATCTGTTCTACAGAAAACCAGGTTTTATTAGTTCAACAACGATGTTAACTTACTAGGAGAGAAGCTAGCCAGACAGCACGAACAGAAAAAGCACTGGAATATCAGGGCAAAATAGCAGCGTCGTTTGGCTCCATTTACCTGCGCATATCAAAACCCACAATAATTTTATTATTCCGCTAAGTAAACGTATGACGCGCTACTACGTAAGCATACTCTACCGCAACTACTTCCGTGGGCAAGTGAACGCGAATAGACTTTACCAGTGGCGTAGACAGGGGGGGTGCTTTAGGTGCTCGAGCACCCCCTTTATGCTTGAGGGTATAGCCCTAGACTACTGTACTGTACATTCCATTCTTACATGAAGATTCATCGGACCCAGAGCACCCTGTTTATCTAAGGATTTAGCTTGATATCGATGTACATGTAAAGCGGGCGATTCATGTGCGTACGTCGAGGCGTCGATATTACGCGGTTTTTTTTATGCGAATCTCACAAGCTTGCGACATGTCGAGAAAGTCGTTCGTGTGCAACTGCTGAGAAGATGCTCGTCTCAACAGCGCAATTTATGTATATCTTATTGTCATTAGTCGCGCTCGCGAGCCGCAGGAAGTTGCATAATAAAGAGGCGTGGCTTCCGGCCGAAATTCCGCTCGGCACCCCCTTCCTCTAAATCCTGTCTACGCCACTGTTTAGTAAGTTGAATGCAAGCATTTTTGGCGACCGGGAGGCACACTGACCTTTGCATCGATTACGTAATTATTGCGCATGCGTAGATTGGTGACACTGACAACACACGGCGTACTGCAGATTTCAGTTCGTTTGAACATTGCGTATTCCGTGAATGCTGCCTGACTGTAGCAGTAGTAACTTCTTGTACACGAAACTCCACGGAAACAGTACTACTGAGGCCTAGAAACGTTTCCGTGAAGATCCCTGTACAAGAAGTTGCTACTGCTACAGTCACACTACAGTCACGCTGCACTCACGCAATACGCAATGTTCAAACATACTTTTCCCGTTGCACGAGTCACGGCCGTAGGAGCAGGTGAGGCAGGTGCGGCGGCCGCCGGACCAAAGTTTGGTGCATGGCCGGCGTATGGCGCAAAGCGCATGACGCAACCATGAAGCGCAGCTGCACGGCCATCCACCTAACTTCGGCGCCATGGCTAAGTTGCGCGCCCTCGCCGAGCAGTTTGAAAGCTTTTCTTAACGGCAGTTTGGATCGAAGGGCGAGGAGAGAACTTTTCACGCTGAGTGGTGTGATGCCGTGCCGGGTTCAGGTTCTTTTACTGTATATTTTTTGTTGTTACATTCTCGCAAAATCACAATTACGCGTAGCGCAGCCGCGCCTTAATTATGCGAGTAGGCGTCAAGCACGAATAGCAGCAGATTGTCCAAACCGTACTATTTCACCCCAAAATTGCACCAGAAACGACCTTAGGCGGTCTAAAATGCAGAAAATTTCCTGGAGGCGTGCCCCCAGCCCCCCCATCTGGTTAGCGAGCGCGCTCAGCACGACTGCCGCGCCTTACCAAATTGAAATTGCTTCCTACACTGCGACTAGGTAGCAAGTCAAGTAAGCCCCGAAAATGGTTCGACCACGCGGATTATAATTAGTGGGCGTGGCCTCTGCGCGCGCACCTTTCAAGGTTTCTAGAGCTAAATGTCTAATCTCCGATTTACCACTGCCTATCAAAGTGTTCTATAAGGAGGATATGCTCTAACAACTTTCGAGTAGATGCTCTTTGAAGAGTTAATGAGTGACAAATGGAGGTACAGTATGACTTATATGTTTAGGCCCGGGTGGTGAGCTAGGATACCGTGAGCTACACTCAAGTACGAAAATACATGTGTGTAACACACTAGCTAATAGTTGTAGGGGACGAAACCGAGACCTTTACCCAAGATATAGACAGAGAACTGGGTCTTCACACACCCAAATCCATTGGAACACCCGTAAGACCTATAATGAGATCAGAAATATGTTACAAATTGCTACAAGAAAACATTCCATTAACAACTCACTATCATCCTGCCAATATTACATGTATAAGTAGTTATCAGTAATACAAAACACAGTTCCACATACTTCCATACAATGTAGTAATCTAGTACATGAGGCCGTAGCTGTCGGACAGAACTGTCAGGAACATATTTCTGATAATACTTTTCTACTGTAATTTTAACTTGATCTGTCAATACTCACAACCATCTAGCCATATACTGAGGTTGTGCTCTAAATATATAATCCTACATGTGTATGGGTTTACATGTACATTGGTTTATATGACACCAGAGCACATTGAAGGGAAAGCAGTTGATCCAGGCCTGCAAGCAGGGTGATCTGGAGACTGTGAAGAGGTGGTCAAGTCAAGTCACTCCACGTTTTTACTCTAGTCTTCTCCACCATTCTGCTGGGTTAGTTATGAACGGTGGTTCAGGTGTCACCATAATCTTGCATTATAGGATGCTCAACAATATTCATTTTCAGTTCATGTGTCCATGACAACATATTCACGGCAGTATTTATTTGTTTATGTGCGGATTGGTTTGCCTTTACTGTATGTCACAGGGAAGTTTACAAATATTGACAAGGGTTAAGTGTTTTGATATTTGGACCTTGACTATAGGAAGTACTTACACATGCATGTACATGTACATATACATTGTATGTACATGTAGTAATCGCATGCTGTTCTGAACTATAGCAACGGATCTCTTTATGTGGTTCAGTATCTGGTAAAAGAAGCTGACTGTGATCCAAATGACAAGGACAATGATGGAGAGACTGCTATTCAAAAAGCATGCAGGTGAGTACATACAATGTACATGTACCTCATTTCTGCGCATGGAAGCCGGAGTGTGTGACGTTCCTTCTGGTGCTCTTGCATTGCCTATGATAATCCTGCCAAGCCAGCTGAGCAGCGTTACTGAATTGCTCAGTAAGTGGATTCACTAAAGCCCAAAGTATAATGGGTTTAAACCCCACCTCAGGCAGCTCAAATTTTATGTATATAACCATCTGTAGCTAAAGTTTCCTGTGTTTGCATCACAAAAGTGCACCCAAGGGAATGATCCAGTGGAAATGTGTATTTTCCATTGAGCGTGTTCTTGATGCATGTGCAGCTCCTTGCAATGAGAGCCTGTAAGCTACATGTGTAGTTATAATGGTCTAAGTGCAAAGGTGGTGTTCCATGGAGAGGCACCTATATACAAGCTTTCTTGCAGAGAGCCTGGGTATGAGGCTAAATAAGCAGCATACATGTACCTGGATATGTGCCCAACTGTAACCCATGCTGCAGGGCTTCTGTTTGCATAACGCCATTCGAATTTAAATCTGGCAGTTGCAATTTCTCCCTTCATTCTGTGGCCACCAGAGCAACCAGAAATGACATTGCACGTCCAAAAATGATTAACCTTACATGCAAATTGAACTTCGATATATTCCTTGTGTTTATTACTTGTCTGTATGTGTACTTAAGACAAGTAATAAACACAAGGAATTACCGCAGCCTTCTCAGTTTGAATTTGCCTGTTTATCAGGTTGTGTGATGCTTTGGTTGAGGTGCTTGTGTTGCTTTGCATATGTGATTCGAGCCCAGCCAGCTGAGCTGCCTTGGTAGCTCAGTTGGTAAGAGCATCGCCTAGAAAGCGGATGGTCGTGGGTTGGAATCCCAATCTGAGGCAGCTATTTTTTTTGGAAAAAACTGCTTTTGATGAGTTGTGCCTTGCCTTGTCTTTTTAAGCATCTCATGGATGATTAAAGTCATGCATATTGTAAGTAGCCCCACTAGAGAAGGAGGGGCAGATGTTCAGGAATACTTCCTCTGATGCTTCAGAAGTGGGGAGCAAGGCCTTAATGTTGTGGTGAATTCAGGGTTTCATTACCCTTTCATACTCAATTTACTCTTTTAGTGGTGTGTAGAATGCATGCATGTACATGTCTACATGTATACATGTATTTCTAATAGTAATGGCATACAATTTTGCCCTGCAGGAATGGACATCTCAGTGTAGTGAAGTATCTGATGAAGGAAGCTAACTGTGATCCAAATGTCAAGAACAATTATGGAGAAACTCCTCTTCATGAAGCATGCTGGTTAGTACATACTGTATCTCATTCCTTCCTCTCCAGCCTCAAACACTGACTTGTATATAAGTGATGGTCCTATCTCAATTACATGTACATACATGTAAATGTATTATTAGGCCCTACAGTATTTGAATCAAACAAAAAGTACCTTATTTGCCCAAATATAGGTTGCACTGGTGTACAAGTTTGCACTTTCCAAAACATGGATACTTGAAAGAATAATTTAAAGCGCGGAGTGTAAGTCGATTGCAGGGTGCTGCTAAGTAATGGTCTAATTAGAGCACTGGTTGCATGAATGTAGAAATGGCTTCATGAGTAGCAATGCATCAAAGCTTAGTACTGTACGTGGCCATCATGTCTACAAACGAGTATGGGGGACACCTCTCATTGGACAGTAGCTTCAGGTGCAGGCAGAAAGAGGGAATATGCTACATGTATATTACATGCTTGTGTTATAGTGGCTGTCTGCCATTTCAATCACCTTTAGCTTGAAAGCTGCCGTGTATACGTACTGCTTGCATGTTTGCTCTCCATCGTGGTTGCTACTCCATGTGTTGTACTTTGACCTGCATTGTACATTATTATACAGCACATTCAGTACAAAGTTGCACCCCGTCGGTGTGTGTCTGGAAATAGTACTCTAGCAAATATGGTAGTGATTTCAGGAAAATCACATGTACACTACATATATAGCACTGCAGCCATTTGTATAGCCTGTGGTGCCAGAATAGCAGTCTGACAGACTGACAGACAAACACTGTAATTAACAAGTACTGTAATTAACCCTTGGCGCATGCACAAGAGGGTTAGAGTACATGGTGTGTGTGTGTGTGTGTGTGTGTGTGTGTGTGTGTGTGTGTGTGTGTGTGTGTGTGTGTGTGTGTGTGTGTGTGTGTGTGTGTGTGTGTGTGTGTGTGTGTGTGTGTGTGTGTGTGTGTGTGTGTGTGTGTGTGTGTGTGTGTGTGTGTGTGTGTGTGTGTGTGTGTGTGTGTGTAAGTGTGAGTGTGTGTGTGTGTGTGTGTGTGTGTGTGTGTGTGTCAGTTTGGCGAATTCTGCCATTCCGCCCAATAAAAAGAGAAACCATATGAATCAGTGCCCTATGGGAAAGATTTTAAAAGAGATGTTTTTAACTTAATTGGTTTGTTCCAAAGTTATGGCTATTTCCCGTTTATACAGTACATAATTTTGTTATGTCATTGAGTATGCACAAAGGGCTATATACTTGCATTTTGGAGAGATGGGATAGACGATGAAGTAATATGTGAGGTATGTATCGATTGTTGTTCAGAAGCCTAACAGGGTACTAAACGCTACCTGAAATATGGGCTAATGTAATACAGCATGCTTCTCAAGCCTTCTCTGTGGCTGGGCAAGTTCTTCGCTATTTTCCATAGCTATACTCCTAAACCTGTTTAGGAGGTGGGGTTCCAATGTATAGCCGGCTCATTAACGTGCCAAGGGTATTGCACTTTAGTGCTATTCATTAATAATCCAACCTAACCTATTTATTCCCTGTATTCATCTCTCATATGTGCATGCCAATAAGTAACTCTCATGCATGTAAAACCGTTATTTTCCTGCCTGTCCATCGGTTATCCATAGGTTTATCTAAACAGAGTCCACAGTTTTTTTTTATCAAAAGTACATTTATGTGCACTGTACAATGTACAGAACATGTACATGCATATTCATTGCACATGTACATAGAACAGTCTTACGTACCTTTAGTGGTCACTCCCCTGATTAATCTTACTCAACTAATCCTTGTAGTGTTGTATGATACTTACAGGTATAATGACTACTGTTCTGCACTGCAGGAATGGACACCTTAGTGTAGTCCAGTATCTGGTGAAGGAAGCTAACTGTGATCCAAATGTCACAAACAATACTGGAGAGACTCCACTGTATGGAGCATGCTGGTGAGAATATACGTGTACATGTACATGCCTCGGTAGCTCAGTTGGTAAGAGCATCACCTGGAGAGCTGATGGTCGTGGGTTCGAGTCCCACCTGAGGCAGCCAATATTTCTTTGAAAAATGACTGTTTCAGGCGAGTTGTGTTGTGTTGCTTTGCCTTTCTGTGGTGTTGTTATTGTTGCCTTGCCTTTCTCAGCAGAAGAAGAAGATGAAGAAGATGGAGAAATTGGGGTTTTAGCAGTTTTAGGTACATCGATATAGTGATGTACAATGTATTTTGCCTTCTTTGAGAGTCCTATTGCGTATGTATCTAAACGGACTTATAACTGCAGTGCTCCGGATTTCTGAGCCATTTCATGATGTTAGGGTAGCCTCAGTTCCCAGAGCTTCCCCTTTGCGCGTAATTGTGCGTGTTTTTAAAATTGGGGAAGGCCTTTGATGAAACATCACGTGAGGGGATGACGCAAGCGCATGCCCCATTGACCTCGAAGTCACTATCTAAGCTTCTAGCTCAAGAATACAGCTAGACTTACGCCAGTGTAAAGCGTAGCGTATATGCTCACAAGCCACGTACGTCGAATGTCTCAGCTTTCACAAGTATATATACACAATTTGTGATTGATGTCAACAGCGGTGCGCGCCAGTGCGTCTACCCAACATCTACCCTCACGTGATGTTTCATCCCAGGCCTTCCCCAATTTCAATGTTTCCCTCCCACACACAATCGAAACGCGCACAATTGCGTGTAACGGGGAAGGCCTGGGAACCGAGGCTAATGTTAGGGCATAATGGAGGTGTTGGTGCCATCCCTACATGGAGAGTCTACCAACTCTCTGATAGATGTATAGTATTACATACCATACGTATATGCATATAAATTGCATATACGTAGACTAAAAAAGAGCAATCAGTCTCATTTTAGTCAACTCATACTCTCTTACATGTGTAGTAATAACACATACGTATACTGTTTTTCACTGCAGGAATGGACATCTCAGTGTAGTCCAGTATCTGGTGAAGGAAGCTAACTGTGATCCAAATGTCCAGGACAATAATGGAGAGACTCCTATTCACTATGCTTGCAGGTGAGTACACATATTTACTATAGGCTTATGTGATCACAGTTGTAATGCAGTAGTAAAAGGAACGGTTATGCTATAGTTGAGAAACAATGTAGCAACGATTGCGTGAAGGCTTCACTGTGACCATCGTGAATGTACATGTACATGTATGTAGATTTCTGTTCGGTGTTGCCATCCATTTCTAGGTACTTTTCCTGCTGTGTATGTGTTATCTCTCTCAATAGCATCATGACACTCAATTTTCAAGCATGCACATGTGCGCATACGTATGTATGCATATATGCATTTATATGCTACGGTGCATAGTAGTACTATTGATCTTGTTCTTTACTGCAGGAATGGACACTTTGATATAGTGAGATATCTGGTAAATGATGCTCACTGTGATCCTGATGTTAAGAGAAATGATGAATGGACTCCTCTTCACTGGGCCTGTCAGTGAGTATGTACATGTACATGTACATGTACGTGTACTCAAGTCATTCCTTCTAGCCAACTACGAGCTGTATAGTACAGTTGTGGTGGAGAAGTGTACTCATACACGTTTAGTGTTTTGACGCTAACCCTTTATACTAGTGAAATGTATGACATGTTGGGTAAGTGTGTGCGTCATTGAGCGAGTAATAAATTAAATCTATGTCCTGATGCGCTTCATGACCTTTCACATTTCCAACCTCGTTTGGTGACTAATGGTAATGAAAGAGCTTTTCCTTTGGGGCTGACTCTCTGATCTGTCTCTAACTCAGCACTGTAGAGAAGGATCATACATGTACCTCTAGCCTGGGAGTCCAATGAGGGGTCTAGAGACCCCGCTGGTTGTCTCCCTGACAGGTACATATATAGCGACAGCCTCACCAGGTCTGACAACCTTTGTGTTGACAAAAGTGCAAGTGGCATGACCATCTTCTTGGTCAGCTGAGCAACTCGTAGATGTTCAGATCTCTCAAATGATTTTAGATAGTCTCTAACTTGTAACACATCTCATACCCCCTTGGGGAGGTATGGCATCGAATGCTCCTTCAGCTGGGTCATTATTAGCCAGCTTTGGCTGGCTCAACTTCTTGTTGTGTCTTCGTGAACTCATGGCTGTGGCTCCAGATAGATCCAACTGAGCATTTAGGCCAACCCTGGAGTTCTATCTCGATCAGAAGCTTTGTAGTTGGTGAATTTTGGGACCACATCACAAGCATTAGTCCTTTCAAGTAATTTCCATGGTTGGCAAAATGGGCAAAAGCAGTAAGTACAGTTGTATATATTCATTTCTCCAATTATACATACATACATGTACATGTGATTTTGAGTAGCATTGACCAAGGTAACATTTGTATGAGTAATATTTTGAGTGTATATCACATTTTGTACATATCCAGTATGTGGGTGCAGTGGTACGTGTGTACTGACATGCTATTCTCTTTACTGCAGGAATGTACATCCTGGTATAGCGAAGTATCTGGTACTTGAAGCTCACTGTAATCCACACATCATGTACAGTGATGGACAGTCTCTCCTTCATTTTGCCTGCAAGTACATGAGGTAAGTGCATGCTCTGCTTCTGAATATAGAAAAGATAAGAGTTGATATGTGCCTGATTTACCCTTAAATCTGCTGCCATTGCTTAGAGCCCAACATTTATGTTTAATTTGATGTGATTACTCCAGGTTGTTGAACACACATATACATGTACATGTATAAAATTTCCCTAACTGTAACTATTTTCATAAATGTAGATGAGATCTCATTCAGCAGGTATATTTACTGCGAAACTCTTAGTGCCCTCGCATTTAGGTGGCTTAGTGCGCTCTCTGATGCCACATGCAGTTAGGAGCAGTAGTCTCACCTTCTCTCATACTTCATTCTACATGTTACAATACCTGATCACTTATTTTTGATGGTCTTCCTTTGTGAACTATCTCAGAAAATCTGTATAGTAGTAACTATGTCCTCTGCCATTAGAGCCGATGAAGTTGTTATACTCTAGTGGAAAAACAGTATATATTCATTGCTTTTCATAGGTGGAGAGTACCATCCTAACAGATTCCTGTCAGTTGTGAAATTTCTTTTTTTTAGATAAAACATGTTATTATCCTTGCCCAAACTACAAAGGACATCTGCATGCAAAGATTCATCAAAAATGTGCTTGCCAGTCATGTTGTCCCTGAAATGATTAATTCTGTTCCTCCTTCAATAGACTTGTTCCCTGCAAATACCTGACACTGTAAACGACCATCCTGCTTTTGTATTATTACACTGGTGTTGAAGCTAATTGCCACGTACAATTTTTACACTACACAACCACATTGTGTTATGTACTTACACTACTACATTGTAGTAACAAGGGTCATAGTACATTATGCAAACTCGCTTATATCTAAATCACAAAACAGACAATCATAGAGTCGGTAGACTCTATATGTAGGGATGGCGCCGACATGCCCATTAGCCCCATACAAAAGTAACGGCTCAGAACTCCCGAACGCGGATGTTTTAAGCCTTTTCAGACAAAACTATATGCTCTGAGAGTGCTTCTATACACTATAATACTCTCAAAGTACATAAAATATACAGCTACAGTGAATCTCGGAAATTTGTAAAAACCCAGATTGTTCATCATCTTCTTCTTCTTCTTCTTTCTAATTCAGTTCAAACAGCCTACCGCGAAACTGGGGTTAGTAATCGCTCTAATTCTTTCACGAAAATCATTTATACTGGAGCGTACATGATCTTTGATGCACAAAATCTACATACCTTCTCCCAAAGCCATCAAACTCCGGGTCTGCAACCTTACAAGTGTTAGTTTTAGACGCCATTTTCTTGTTTGCTCACGTGCCGAACACGTGAAGTTAGTTTTGTGCACTAGTGATGCAGACTTTGTGTCCGTCGAGCTGCCGCTGTTTCGAGCGCTGTGTTGTCTTTTTTGGCTACGTTGCTCCGTTTCTTTACTGTTACAGGCAACTGGACCTGCTGTTGTACTCAGTAGGCAATATTCGTACAAGACATGATGTAGGAGTCACTGAAAATTGCTAGATATCCTGCTTATAGGTATGGACGGGAGGTAGAACTCTGCACGAAAGTCAGTAGGTTTATGTGTTGCTACACACAGTAAAAAAAAAACAGTGAAACAAGTGTAAAAACATTTTCACTAAAATGTTGAAGGATGTAGGGATGGAAGTACCAAAAAGTATAGAAACAAGGTCAAAGTACACCATGCATGCAGACAAAGGCAGGGGATGATAGCATGCAACAATCATAACATGCGTAACCCCATATCCCTACATCTGTAAATGCTAAAAGGGGTTAGTAATCCATGATTATTACCCAAAACATGAGATAGGGACAAACAAATATATGGTTTTGCTAGTAGCCGTGATATCTTTAGGACTGTCAAATTTCAAGTTGCTGGTTGCCATGGTTGCTGATTTTGATGATTAGTTATCCTTGTTCATAATACATTGCTGGGAGAGAGAACGATCAGTGGTACATGAACTACAAGTGCTAATGGAATATTATAGCTCTATTCCCCAGTGCATAATCATACATTTCCAGATACAAATATTCAAGTTCTTTGATTTTATGGTTATCGAGTTACGCTTCTTCAAGTAGAAACTAGAATACGTAAGAAGATGATGTAGAACATGGAAAAAATGTGAAAATCATTTTTTCATCTGACATCACAACACAACCAATTTTTGTATATGGTATACATTCTTCACCTTAATATCATTGAAAGGGAAATCAACTTCAAATTGAAAGTGAAAGTGAACAACATCCTTATGTATGGTTTTCGATGGGGATAATCCCTATATACACAGTACTACTATACTGTGTGATAGTGTAGTACTACATGTACGTGTAATGCAAGCACATGTGCAGTACATATATATGTATGTACATTTAGTAATCACATGCTGTTCTGTACTGCAGAGATTGTCTCGGTGCAGTCCAGCATTCGGTGAAGTGTGATCCAGATGTTAAGGACAATGATGGAAATACTCCGATTCACAATGCATGCTGGTTAGTACATACATACACTGCAAAAAAGAGGTGGTTGTTTTGACCAGTGTGTGTGGTTACCTCAGTTGCATTACATGACTATAACCTGTCTTGGTATGTACAGCAAAATGGGATGTTATTTTTAAATTAACCTTATACCTCAGTTGTAACATAACAACCTCCCAAGAGATATGTGGGATATCTGTAAGGAATAATTTCCTGTATCTCAAGTTATTACGATGTCCCTTGAGATAATTATCTCACAGAGGAAGTCAGGTACACTGTACTATACTTCTGTAGTAAAATGTAATGGAGGAGTAGCTTGCACTCATGTATGCACTCAGATAAAAATTATGCTCTACATACCAGGACAGGTTATAGTCATGTAATGCAACTGAGGTAACCAAACACACTGGTCAAAACAACCACCTCTTTTTTGCAGTGTATACATATACTGTACATTCCTTCCTTTCCAACCTCAAACACTGTAAACTAGAGTTGTAAGTAATAGATAACCATTTACCATACAATCTAGTTACTGCCATCGATGGACTCAATGTTGCATTACTGGTGTCAGAGGAACAGTGGACCCCCCGGACTGGTGGACTCATGGTCCACTGATCCTAGGACAGGTGGACCTAGGGGATCCACCTGTCTTAGGACCAGTGGACTCCCCCCTCAACCGGTGGACCCCCTTGCTTGCATGGCTCCATATACACTTCTGGTCAACAGTACCGCTAAATATGTGGAGACATCCAGCCTTATCATGTATAATAATATGACCATATAAAATATCATGTACTTCCAAGTAGGCATCACGTACATCAACATAAGCCCTAACTCTAGCCCTAGCCCCTAGCCCTTGCCCTAACCCTAGAGAAGTCACAGGACCCACTTACCATCCATCTGGGCCCCTAGCAAGCGATCCATCTGGAAACGATTTGAAGTAACTTCTACAATGCCTATCAGATACATAGGGGTCCACCTGTCAGGGGGAGTCCACTCATCCTAGAATAGGTGGACCCCCTAGGTCCACCAGTCCTAGGAGGGGTGGACCGGGGGGTCAATGGTAAGGGAGGTTTACCTATCCTGCAACACTGGTGTGGTTGATCACAGTATGTTACATACATGTAGTTGGTACTATACGTAAGAGCTCAGAATTTTGTTGTGTCTATATACATACCTTTATGGCTCTAATGACATATGTAGCATTGACAAGCTGTTCTTCACTACAGCAGTGGAGATATTGATGTAGTTCACTATCTGGTGAAGGAAGCTAACTGTAATCCAAATGTAAAAGGTGATAATGGAGTAACCCCTCTTCACAAAGCATGCAGGTGAGTACATACATATACTGTACCTCATTCCATCCTCTCTAACCTCAAACACTGAGTTGTAAGTGATGTATGGCTAAGATTAGGGGTGAGGCTATTATGCCTAAAACCCACCTATTGTTAACCCTCGGCGCGCATGCGCAGCGAGGGTTACGGTAGTTGGGTCTGTGTGTGTGTCTGTGTGTCTGTTAAGTCACATCTCACCTTTGGAGCGTCTGTTCATCCTGAAAATACTGTCACGTACTCAGCAGGCAACGGAGGTCGAAAAATTTATGGGGATTTCTCTGAAACCGCTCCGTTGCAGAGATACACCGCTTCCTGCATTGTGGGGTACTGCAGCGACTTTCCGCGCACTTTTTCGACGGCAGAGCCTTCCAAGGGTCCTAAAAAGGCTAACAATAGATTTAACAGTGCCGAAGAAATTTACCAATTATTCTTCTAACATATTTACATTATTTCCACAAACCTACCAATAATTCTTTAAAAGTTACAGTGAAATGACGTAACAATCAGCTCTATGAAATGACAAAAGAATGATCTTTTGTTATATTGGAGCATAATCGACACCTCTATATTATCTTGTAGTGCTGCGTCCTGCAGTTCTCCGAATGTCACCTTAAGTAGCGAGAAAACAGTTTCTGCGTCTGCAGACAATGGTTGTATAAGAATCATATTTTTGCAAGGTAGTGTAGTAGCATGTAGTTTCCACCACTGTAGTTCATTAAAATCTCGGTCAATATCTGCTGATTCAGCGTGGTAAGCAGGCATTTCTTCTAAGAGTTTGTGTCACTCGTTGGCATCAAACAATGGTATACAAGTCAAGGACTCGTAAACAGAGAGAGAAGTAGGGTTCATTTCACGAACCTTCTGCAGTGAAAATAGTCGACAACACTTAAAGATCTGTAAAGGGATGTTCAAGTTCGTTTCCAACTGGTGTTTGAAGTATGTTATCCCATCTTTCATGCAGTTTCTTGTGTAGATCACCCACTGCTTGTGATGTGGATGAGAAGGAGGCTATAGCTCTAACATTAGGAATGTTCTCCATGTCTACAGAAGCAAGAATACGATCAATTCTTTCATAGCATTCTAAACCTAATGGATCATCGCCCTCAAGATCGTAATCCCAGTCAACAGTAGCCACGATCTCAACCTGTAGTTTTGAGTGAGTTTGAAGGGTCTGGAAGTAAAAGAGAAGCTTTGATTGAAGAGCAGCACCAATGTCTTTGTTTTCATCCAGGAAAGGCTGGATGTCTCCAAAATACAACATAATTTGTTTGACAACATTTACTCCACCATCTAGTGGTACTGTATTGTGACATACTCTGCTCTGAGACTTCCACAGAAGATGCGTCTTGGGACTGTGCACAAAAAGGCTAATCCATGAAGAAATAAACTTACTCAGGGTAGGTGTCTTGAAAAGGCTTCCGACATGATCGATTGTATTTGAGAAGTAGCCTACATCTACAACCAAGGAGTAGACTATCTTAAAAGTGTGCATTACAACATTGTTGGTTGAGGCCCTATCCCTTATGGCAGCAAAGAGATGAGTTGAGGGATGCTGTAGGTCACAGAGAGAATATTAGTTGGTTCTCTTGCTATTTCCTCTCCAGCTAGTGATTTAGAAAGCATTTGCATTCTAACAATTCGCTGCTGCACACTCCAATCACTGTCAACAAAGCATATGATGACAGCTACAGCCTCACCGAGATAAGAAGTATCATCAAAAATCACTGATAGTTGTTGTCCATTTATTTCTGACTGGATGCACGTCTCTTCTTCTTTTAGGATGAAGAGAATGTAGTCTTGTATGTTGCATCTATCACTTAGGCAGAAGGCATTCTCTTCTAGTAGATCACTTCATTTTATTCAGTGGCTTTAGAAAGGTACTGATGACCTTAATGCGATAGACTTGTTGCTCCACAGGTAACCTTTCCCTCTTGGATGTACATCCCTGTTGTACTTTCTAAGACTCTCAACTATGTCCAGCTCTCTTGTCTCCTTATGTTTCAATCGCTACTGGCTCTTTTGTTGCTTAGTAGACTGAACATGGTTTTTTATTATACTGTGTTTTAAGCGCAATCGTTCACAGCAGGCTGTACAAAACAAGTTGCCGTGAGATACAGTGAGTGACTCATTCTTGAACTCTCTTACACGTTGCTGGGGTGATACTCCTTTAGGGTCAGATGACACAGCACCTTTACATTGCCGTTTAGTAGGGGGAGGGTCATTTCTTTTCGTCTTTCGTGGCCTTGCTATATCAACTGTGGAAGTAGCCTTTAGTCGATCTAGTACACTCACTACCATCCCAGATTCTTCCCCCTCACTGTCTGTATCTTGATGGTGCTAGTAGGAGCGCCACTAGCACTGTCACTCATAGCACTACTACTACTAACACAATTCTTGCTACTACAGGGCTCCTCGACCACGTAGCAAACACGTGTACCACGCATATCGAAAATTATGCCAGCATAATCACCTCACCCCTAGCTAGGATGCCAGAGACTCGGGGAATACTGCAATCAATGGGCAATGTTGTCTCCATGTTTCATTACTGGTGTGGTTGAACAAAGTATGCTATGTACATATTCGCTATTATAGTGCAACCTCTCTACAACAGGCCTCCAATGAGCGACCAGACTCTCAACAACGGCCTTCTTACATGGAGGGGAATGTCTTCCATATACTTACCATTATTAAAACCTCAACAGGCAGCACCTCTCCACTCCAACCAACGGCTATGAAGCGCATCCCTAAGCACACTTTCACTATTGCTCTTTGCTTTCAAAACCACACCCCTTACTAAACCACACCCTAAAACAAGTACTTGACTAAAGTGGAAACCCTCTGCACACACGCATAATGCTCATGCGCTTATCAGCGGAAAGGGAAAATGCCGACTCGTGTAGTAGCTGTACAATGCTGGAAGGGCTCTGGCTCTGCAACGGAGCAGTTTCAGAGAGAATTGCACGCTATAATGCTCATGTGCTTATCAGTAGAAGGGGAAAGTGTCCAACTTGCATAGTAGCTATACAATACTGGAAAGGCTCTGGCTCTGTAAAGGATCAGTTTCAGAGATAATCACACAAATTTTTACACCTTCAGCACTAAAAGTAAGCCATCGGTGCATGCTATAATGCTCATGAGCTTATCAGTGGAGAGGAAAATAGCTATATATATATAATAACTTCAGCAAATGCATCCCTTCATCATGCATTAACTTTCTTGCTTGTTTATTCTGATATGTATGTCAAAAATATAAAAAAACGCAGCAAATCTGGCATGTTTACTCAAAACCTCCAAACCAGGGCCAACCTCTCTACAAAGGCCAAGTCTCATCACATGGCATGGCCTTTGTTCGGAGGTTCCACTGTATTACGTATAAGAGCTCCTAAATTTATTTTTGTGTATGTACATGTCTTATATACATACCTTTACTCCTCTAATCCGCCACTCCTCTAATCACATCTCACATTCTCATTATGTATATGTAGTAATGACTGCTGTTCTTTACTGTAGGTATGGACATCTCAGTATAGTCCAGTATCTGGTGAAGGAAGCTAACTGTGATGCAAATGTTAAGGACAATAATGGACTGACTCCTCTTCACAATGCTTGCAGGTGAATGCATAGCTTATTTCATTCCTTCTTCTCAAACCTAGTAGCAAAACTATTCTACTTACATGTAGTTACCTCCTGAGAGGATGCTGCTGACTAATTAACCCATACATGTATCATCAACCCATAAAATGATCCACTATAAATTTCATCTCACATTCTTATTGTTGGCGAATGGAGTGAGCTGACCTAGTCATTTTTAACTCTCGGCGTGCATGCGCAGAGGATTTATGGTAGTCGTCTGTGTGTGTGTGTGTGTCAAAAAATTTGTGGGGTTTTCTCTGAAACCGCTCCATTGCAGAGATCCAGCACTGCTCTGTTGAAAGCATATGTATGGTCTGTCATTTTCCTGCGGAAAGCGCGCATGCGCATTATATAGCACATGCATTTTTAAGGTTCACGCATGCATGGCGCCAAGGCTTCTGCACTTTAGCACATTCATTCTATATATTTACCCTGTTTACTGTAATGTACATATACATGTAATAAACAAGTTCTATTTTTACATGTTCAGTGATATTTTCCAATTGATCCCTTGTCATGACTATGTGGATTCATTTCACTCACCAAAAAATGCACTTAATTCACCTAGTTTACATTACAGGATTCGAATGTAGTAAATATAGTACCGCCCTTCGGAGACTTGGACATCAAATGAAGTGTTGTATGTAGGAAGAACATATACATGTACATGTATGCATGAGTGCAGTGTTACATGTACTTTGATGACCACTCAATCCTACTTAACTCAGGGGGCTAAAACTGTGCAGCAAAGATGAACCCCTTGATGTAGTTCATTGTCTGGTGAGGGAAGCTAACTGTGACCCAAATATCAAGGACAATGTTGGAGAGACTCCTCTTCACAAAGCATGCTGGTGAGTACATATACTGTACCTCATTTCTTCCTCTCCAACCTGTTCTATTGTGACAACCCAGAGCTTGTTCCTTCCTGTTGCATAGTTAACGATAATTATAGTTGCTCAAAAGCCTATGGCATCATTTGCTCAAAAGCCAATGCCGTCATTTGCTCAAAAGCCCATGACATCATTTGCTCAAAAGCCCATGACGTCATTTGCTCAAAAGCCAATGGCATCATTTGCTCACTACGAAAGCCACCTGTCCTATTGTGACAATCCAGAGCTTGTTCCTTCCTGTTGCAGGGTTAACAATAATTATGGTTGCTCAAAAGCCTAACTCAGTGCTAAATGCTACCTGAAATACAAGCAAATGTATTGCAGCGAGCCTCTCAACTTCCCTTGTGGCTATGTAAGTCTGTATATCCCTTGCAGTTTTAGAGGAGTTCTAATGCATATCATCACTATTTGACATTTTTACACTGTTCCCTTAGCATTATAGTATTTAACACAACAAGGGCTTTTAAGAAGGCAATATCTTTCATTTCGATCAGACACAGTTATTTGTCTCACAAGATCAATAGGGAGCAGAGTTAAATCTTATGACACTAAGCTTACACAGCTCTCTATTCAGAATAAATTCCTATCAGTGGCTAGACTATAAGAGGCATACATTACACTAGGTTATGTAACGAGTTGTTTGCACAGTTTTTAATGTGTAAGTTTATTAGGAGCGTTAACATTGATAGTACAAGAAAAACAAGGGTTTAAAACAACTACTTTTGTTATGATGGTATCTCTATAGACATACCAACTTTCAGGTTGGTGGTTGCCATGGTTGCTGAGTTTGGCTAATCGATGTATCCTCATCATAATACATTGCTTGGAGAGATAATCATCAGTAGTGTATACATGTACAAGAACTACGAGATTATCAGAGTCAGTAGACTTTATATGTAGGGATGGCGCCGACACGCCCATTCGCCTTAACAAAAGTAACCTCTCAGAACTTCTGAACGTGGATATTTTGAATGTTTTATGCTTGTATATTATACTTCTATCCCCCAATATATTTCCACACAAAGAATGATTTATACTTTCTCAGGAAAAGGAAGATGATGATAACATTATTGAAAGTCGCTTTTCTGGCAACTACACAGATCTTGCATTATATGACAACCAATTGTCGATACTAGCTATTTTTCACCCTGATTTTATTATAAGTGAAATCAACTTCAAGTTGAAGAAGATGAAGAATATCCTTATATGAATTTGTAATATAGCAAACTCTATCTACCCAGTACTACTGTAGTGTGTGGTAATGGTGGGTTGCCGTCAGTTACTTGATGGCTAACTAAAGTATTGTTCTCTTAAATGCTGTCAGTATACTGTAAATGTTAGTAGTAGGTCACAAGTGCCATATATTTTCTCTGTGTCTTGTTGCAGGTGGGGAATGGAGAGGGTGGTGGAGTACCTACTAACTGATTGTCACTGTGATCCAAACTGCACCTCAGAAAGTGGACAAACACCCCTGGTAGTAGCACGTGACATACACGTCATCAGATTGCTTCTACAGCATGGGGCAGTGGTGTCTGACGTGTACAAATACAGCAGTTACTTACCAGATGGCAGTCCCAGGCAGGCAGCACAGTCCACCATCTCTTTGTTTATGGTAGGAGATAAGGGAGCAGGGAAAAGCACTTTGACAAAGGCTCTAATGACAGAGAAGGAAGGCATCCTTCGCTGGACTGCTAGAGTGAGCAAAGTGAGTGGAGTCAAGGAGAAAACAGCCGGCATTGAATGTCACACAATTCACAGCTCCAGAATTGGAAGTCTCACAATCTATGACCTAGCCGGTCACAGGGAATTTCACAACTCTCATGGTACTGTCATCAGGAGTAGCGTGTCTGGGCCTTCATCAGGAATCTTTCTCTTTGTAATAGATTTAGACGCTCCTATCAAGAGTTTGACGCGCACAATGTCTTACTGGTTATGTTTCATACAGAGTCAAGTATGCACTGAGGCATGTAGACAGATAGTCAAACCTTACCTTTTAGCTATTGGTAGTCATGCTGATGCAGTGAAGTCAAAAGCTGACCTTGACAATAAACAGGCCCTAGTATTTACCATCTGTAAAGCTGCTGAAAATGTTCATTGTGTGGACTATGTTACAGTTGACTGTCGTTACAGTGAGTCTCCATCACTGACTCAACTACGCACACACATACTACATTCACACAACACACTACAGAAAGCAACACCTCAAGTTACATTTCGTGCCCATTGCTTCCATGTCTATCTTGTTTCTGAGTGTGGGAGTAAACCAGGAATGCAGTTAGGTCCTCTTATGAAAACCATTCAGTCCAATCCTCTCTCCAGTAAAGAGAAGTTTCTTCCACAAACTTTTGAAGCTCTCCACAAGACTTGTAGCAATATTAGCAAGAGAGGAATAATGCTTTACATTGAAACAAAGAATATAGAGAGTAGTTGGATCATCATTGATAAAGACATGCTTTTTCGTGAAGTGAATGGATCTGTTTTTGCACCTGACAGCTTTACTGAACACAAGGAACTTACCCGCACAGGTGTTGTCCCCTTTTCCAAGATATGTAGTGTCTTTGAAGAATTGCATCCAGAACTAATTGTAGACTTTTTAGTTCACATGGAGTTCTGTCAGGAGATCAAAGAGGAAGATCTGCTGAAAGTTGTTACTGAAACTCACACTGAATACAAAAATGAGCGTCACTTTCTATTCCCTGCACTAACACAACTCAACCCACCCCACGACCTCTGGCAGCCCCACCCCAATGAGTACACCAGCTGCTGGGTCCTACAGTGCCTTGAACACCACTACCTCAGCCCTCGCTTCCATCAGGTATTGCTGCTGAGACTGACTTTTGAGCATGCCGATGCTGTAGAGACATACAAGGTGGCATCTACCAGTCCTGTTCTGCACCAACAGTGCAGTATCTGGAGGAATGGCATCAAATGGACCACTGATTCCACAGATGTACTGGTAGAGATCAGTGACCACCACGTGATTCTCCTTCTCTCCTGCAAGAGAGAAGTAGATAAGAGAGGTAAAGAACTGGAGCTAGTGAATACGAGAGCCCAAGTCATTGCAGACATATTGAATGCCAAGGCTGAGTTCTGTATCAGTGCTAAGACCATTGAGCTACTTGTACCCAACCCACAGTACCCAGCAGACACCAACTCTGGTGTTTCAATTGAGAAAATTGCACAAGCCATTTACAACTGTAAAGATAATGTCCATACGTCTCCACATGATCTCGTATCAATCACTAAACTCCTTTTTTTCGATTCTTATAAGTTTTGTAATCAGCAGTGTTTAGTTGATGTATACAGTAAACAACTTGAGTATTGTAAAGTCACACCACAGTTTTTTGAATTTGTTGCTAGTACCATTTCATGTGTTGATAATTTCTGTACAGTACTAAATGTCCCCCTCCACAAGGTAGCAGTAGACAGCAGTAGCAGTGACTACCACAAGGCAGTGAGAATGTTCCGAGAGTGGCAGTCACAGAGTGAGGGAACCTACCAGTGCCTCAGACAACATATGGATCAATACAGTGTGTTCTCGGGGAGAAACATACTGGTATGAGTACACCTCCTGTCTGACAACGCAAATGTGATTATTTATGTTTGTCATCTTCCTGTCCATAGGACATAGCAAGTATTCCACTAGACTCTCTACCTGTACCATCAACTGTGACATCACAAGGCACATCGAGCAAGCTAGGTGGGTTTCTACTCTTCTTTGGTTACATCAACATTTTCAGTATGTTAAGTGAAGACAATAGCAACGTATGTAAACCCGGAAGGGTGTATATACATATTCATTATTGGTGCATACCATTATCTCTTGTCTTAATTGTACATATTTTGATATTTTGCACTGTCATTCCACACCCTTTGTGTGTGCATGAGTTCCACCTCGTTTGCTGCCCATGGTCATGTGAAACCACACATGTATAATTACAAGGAAATGCCATTCAACGTGCTAGTGCTTTACTTGTCCAGAAAAGAGTCCTACAGAGATTGTGTTAGCTAGGCACTGTGTGCATGAATAAAAAGTGCTTGGTGCAAAAGTGTAACGTACCCCCATGTTTTTGCTAGTAGACGACAACAATGACAATGAAGATGTAGAGATTGGGGTGTTGTCACTTTTACGAATCACCTACTTTGAGAGTCTTTTACTATGTATAGAACCATCATAGGCCATCATGTCTAAAAATTAAGTTATATCTGCTGTTCTTATATGACATGGTAATATGGACATGTCCACACCATCCCAATGTAGGGAAGTAGTTTGTGATGTACTGACATGATGTATATACATGTACATGATGCATGTACCATACAACATGTACCTGCTATCACTGCATGATCACCATAACATGTAAGTCTATGTTTTTCTGCTGACATTACAGATATGATGGATGTGATTAGCAGCCACATTGACGCTCTGACTGACACTGTGAGTCTGGATCTGATCTACTTCTCCAACAAGTTCACTGAGAATGGTTTCATCACTCAAACTGCCACAAATGATGTTCTCAGTAAACTGGGAATCAGCAACAGAGACAAAGCCAGCCAGTTACTCCATCTTGTCTGGGAAAACTATAAAATAACTCTGAAGAAACAAGTGTGGACTGAGAAATTCATTGCTGTGTTTTCCTCTCAAGCAGCTTACACTGATCTTGCTACTGTACTGACAAGAGAGGCCTTCCATTGAGGTATAACTGAACTACCTCATGATGGATGTGACATTCATTTGCACAACCAATTAAAGTTGCTTTTGTGTTACTGCTGGTGTGTGTTAATGCATCTTGCAGTTAATGCCTGATACCTAAGTTTAGACTGAAAAAAGTCTGCATCATAATGTGAAGGTCTATAGATCAGCATTTCTCTTAATTAGTGAGTTGGTAGACTCTCTATGTAGGGATGGCAAACTCCCAAATGCGGCAGCTTTTGGACACATGACTTGGCCTATGAGTGTTTCTATACATGATGAAACTCTCAAAGATGGTAAAATACATTGCTACAATGGCTTTCATATTCCCTCGATTTCTCTTTTTTCTTGTACTAATTCTTCAAACGGCCTAGCACAAAATTGGTATATGCATTTAACTATGTACCAAATGGCTTCTTCCAGTGTCCAGTAACAGAATCTTTTAGGACACCACTTTGACAACTAAAGCTATGATATACTAGCACATCCCTGTAGTTGAACACCATTTCCTCGTTTTTACTCACCAAAATGGGTGGGGCTCGCACACACAAAGAGCATTGTATTTGCAAGCAAGTATACAACGAAAACCAATGAAACGTTTCCATTAAAATGATGAAAGATGTAGGGATGACAGTGCCAAAATTAAAGAACAACATATATATGCAGCAAGACAGGGGATGAGGGCATGAAACAATAATAACATGCGTAACACCTCCTTACATCTTGCGTGTTATTATTGTTGCATGCTGCATATATATTGCACTTGTTTTTCTAATTTTTGGCACTGTCATCCCTACATCTTTCAACATGTTAATGGAAATTTTTACTCTTGTGTAATATATGGTTGCACGTTCGTATACAGTTCATATCATACATTTCTCTCTGTATGTATGCAGATTCTGAACAAGGTGCTCATTATGGAAACCAAAGACTCTTATTACCTAGATATCTGGCATGTGTAACTGTGTAACTGTGCATTCTGTGATTTTTTGTCACTCTACATACTTATGTATTGTGTTCTTTTGAAATTTTATGAAATGGGTATTTAAAGAGACATTTCCACTCTGAACTACAGGCTTGAGGGAAAGCCACTCCGTTACATATACCTTTCTCCTAACATTAGTAGGCTATTATGTAGCTATATAGCCATTTCCTCGTTAATACTCACGTTCCATTTCCCCATGCACTCATGACCACAAGGGGGGGGGCTCACACACGCATGCAAGAGTTGGTGCAAGATATATAATTAATTATACGCCCACATAATAATATTATTGTAACGTGGGATTATTGTGCATCCAAGTGTTGTATGAGGAGGGGATGTGCTCTAAGCAGATTGTCGAGTGGCCACGCATATAGATGCGCTTTGAAGAGGACGTCGAAGAGTGACAAATGGTTAGACTTTAAATTTTTCAGGGTCTAGTGTCAACTACGAAAATACATGTTTATATAAGCCCACTAGCCAATAATTGCAGGACATTTTGATGCATAGCCTTAGAACTGGGGTGGTGGTTCCAACTCTTCTGACATCCAAATTCATGCAGGAACCATTCATCCAAGACCTTCATATATATAATGTGACGCTTGCAGATCAGGAATATTAATGTGTGTACATGTAACACAAAATCTAACTGTAGACGTCGTGTACAGTGTAGATTAGTGTTTTTGGCGGCACATGGCCAAACGCTCTATCCAATATATAGTCCTGGCTACAACTTGTGGGGCATGATATATGTATGTATTTCTCAACAGAAACATTAGCTATACCGCAGACAAATCTGAGACTGGATAATGACATTATGTTATGAATATATCCTAACTGTCAGGACCCCGAAAAGTTGTCATGTCACTCATGTGTATAGATAACCCAGAAAGTGTTTATATTAAATGTTTGTGTGCATAGCACTGTGTATTCTATAGTTTGCGAGCTGTACCTTTTAGCGTTGTCATCCCTACATCCTACAAGTGTAAAAAACATTTCATTAAAATGTTGAAGGATGTAGTGCCAAAAATTAGATTGTAATGACCCGAGTGGTGCACAGTGAATAACTGATTATGATGTGACCATACACACAACTTATGTATGGGGGGAAATGATTAAAAACCACGTGGAAATTATGCATGCACAACAATGACAGACTAACAACGTAACATAGTTTGGAGTTCAGAATTCACGCTACCACAAAGATGAATTACAATTCACATATGCAGACAAGGGATAATTGCATGCAACAATAACAACATGCGTAACCCCACAAAACAAAATGTAGGGAGGGGTTACGCATGTTGTTATTGTTGCATGCAATTATCCCTTGTCTGCATATGTGAATTGTAATTCATCTTTGTGGGTATATAGCGTGAACTCTGAACTCCAAACTATGTTAGTCTGTCATTGTTGTGCATGCATAATTTCCACGTGGTTTTTAATCATTTCCCCCCATACATAAGTTGTGTATGTGGTCACATCATAATCAGTTATTCACTGTGCACCACTCGGGTCATTACAATCTTGTTTCTTTAATTTTTGGCACTACCATCCCTACATCCTTCAACATTTTAATGAAATGTTTTTTACACTTGTTTCACTAATTTTTCTTGGGTACAATATCTAGCAGTGAATTCTGCTTCTTCGTGGATTGCTTTACCATCCCTACTTGCTTATTTTACACTCTACTTGTTACTATGTCGCAACGTTAATGTTATTGAAGTCATACTCAGAGAATTGAGAACAAGATACAACATACTGCTATTGATTGTGAGGAAATATTATTCTATATGAGAAAATATTGCTGGGAATAGATGTAATCAGTAGTAGGACTTGACAAAGGAAGTGTATAAAGTACGAAGGCCATAATATAATTTTTATTGACATGAAAGGCCAGGAGGCCCATTAGTCAAACAATGATGGATCATTATTACAAAAACACAACATGGTCAGATTAGATAGGGAATTATGAGGATATGACATAAGGAATTATTGACGGGATGACAGCTGGAAATACATGTGGCTTTCATGAGTAATGATGCATGTAGTTCTTGCAATAGTATACTGACAACATTTAGGGAAGTGCCACTGGAACCCCCAGGGAAAAACCCAACATAAAATCCATGAGGGAAAAACTCAGGACCAAACAAAACACATTCTGGAAGTGCTGTTGAGGGTTTCAGTTGGTTATATAGGTTCAGACAGAGGGAGATCTGTATGGCAGAGTGGAGAATATTAGAGGAAGGTACACACAAACAGAGGTACTGTATATACACACATACATGCCCATAAGTGACTCAGCACTGTTTACATATAACTAGACGAATGCTTGCAGCATTGTAGGTGAACCCACTTAGCCATAAGCTGAATATTGTGTGCACGTGACATGACGATATTTGGTATTCGGTGATAATGCTGTATTATACAGAAATGTTTCTAGTGGTACTACTAGGTGTACCTGCTCCACTCACCCTATGACTCTATTATCTCACTTGATATGTTGTCAGATTTATGACTCAGACTACTGAGTGCAGGTAAGAAAAAGGTAAAATGTGTGGCTTTGTTTGGTAGAATGCAAGATCTGGGAAGGTAGAAAATGAAGGACGTTTAGGGGACAGAAGGGAGAAGATCAGTCAGAATACACATTTTGTAATAGAGTTGTGACCACTACACAGTCTTATTGACTTAGTGCACAAGGTACACCACAACTATTTCATTAAGTACAATCTAACAACACATGTATTGCAGCCAGATGTATCATGTAGAGAGTGGTATTGTTTTTTGACCTGCATCATCCCTTAGTGGATGTGATAGCACCTGCACATTGTACTACAAAGTGATGTGCACTGCACGATATGAGTATGCAGTCTGTCAGTGAGTGACTCATCCAAGCCCATGTGTGCAACAGTGACATATCACTAGCTGCACTATCCAGGGGACATGTTATAGCTACTTCACATCGGCACATTCTGTATCTGTGCTTTGCTCATTGGTTGAGGTTACATCATTGCTCAGCAAGGCATCCATCCACCTTGTCAACATAGTGATTTTCTGGTAGTTGCCAAAACACACTGTGTACATCAAGCAGGGACTACAGGAAATACTCTGTTGACTTTGGCAACCACCACTACTAATTGGAACAAAGACCCCCAGAGGAAAATGGGATTACTTTACAATAGTGGACACTATCACATTGTGTGCCGGTCTTCTTGTATTGGCTTATCAAAGGCTGCCTTCAAGGTCAGAATGGCATCAACCACTGTGTCAGTAACGAACACTGACTAGAGCACTCCCATTTCTTTCTCTGTATAGCTATGTGCACATGCAACATTTGTCATCAGTGTGGGAGTTCTTCAGCTACAACACACAGGTCATCCTCAATAGGTATGGAAATGTCTCTATTTATATACATGCTGGTAAGCCAAGTCATAGAAAAATAGCTCTGAGGCCATAGTGTGACACCCTTTACTGAAGTCCTACCTTTGAGTTCTGTGGATCTGAGCAAAAATCCAGCAGGCTCTATATGAACTTGCACAGCTTTGTTTAGCAGTCTCCTAGCTGTTATCTACACATGGTCGGTCCTCCCCAACACCCTGGGCATTTGTTTGGCTACCTTCGTGAAAAGGACATTAGTAGCTACATGGCCGATGTATATTACCTGAAAGTTATTGCAATTGTGAATCGGAGCAGTAGCGAAGGGCCTTCAGGACATACAAGCTCTGTATTTATAAGAAAAGATGAGAGTGGATACCAAACTACGTATACAGTAAAACTTACGTACCTGAGAGTGATTTACCGCCGGGTGAAATAGTCGGACGAATAAAAAAGCAAGAAACTTGAGCGCAGAGAAGTGTCAAAATGACTATGAACAGCAAATAGACGAACAACAGCGCGACGAAATAGACTAGCAACCCACGTAACATATGCACGTGATTGGGCTAGGCTGTGCATATTATGTTGACGCAGGCGCGATCGTCTAATAGCGCATGAGTGATCACATCACAAATATGCAATCAACGAGGAAATGGCGTCCGACTATACGGAAGTGCCCGTAAATCCTTGTCGAGAGGTATCCTACGACGATTCTGTTGGCCTAGGATCATGCACCGGAGAGAAAGGAATCGTTTTATGCTAAAAGAAAGGTGAGCGCGTTTGTCAATTTTGAGGTAGACCGTTTGAAGAAGAAGAAGAAGAAGAAGATGTTGAAAAAAATTTAAAAAACGGAGGTGTGGCAGTTTCCGTATGTCATTGTATACGTGTATTTTACATACTTTGAGGGTCTTATATGATAGAGAAACACTCGTAGGGCCTTGTTATATGTCTGAAAAGGCTTATAACTGTAGCGTTCAGGAGCTATGAGCCGTTCCATCTGGTAAATGGGCGTGTCCGTGTCGGCGCCATCCCTACATAGAGAGTCGACCGACTCTCTGATAACATTTTAATGAAATGATTTTCATACTTGTATATATAAGCTCTAGTCCTAGCCCTAAATAGCTAGCCCTACCTAGAGAAGTTACTAACCATCCAACCAAGCCCCTAGCAAGCGATCCATCAGCGCTACATGCTTATACTGTAAAATGAATAATGCCAATCCAATATAAGGACCCCATTTCGTTTGGCTTTGTATTGACTTTAGTGGGTGGTAGAGAGACTGTTTATCTCATGTAGTGCTAGGTTTATTCACAACTTTAATGATGAGCTACATATGGGAAGGAATATAAGGTATCCATTTGACACTGGGTGGTAAAGAGTCTATATATACATTATTCACTGTTTAGGATAAGGAGGCATTGCTATAATTAACTACCAAGATAACAGCTCTCTTTTACTACCAATAAAGTTCCACTGAATGGATGCAACTACATAAAATAACCCTATATATTAACATATACCAAATTGTGTCTCAGTTGTGACACATTTCGTATATATGTTACCCTAGCAACAAAGTATGGTTTATTCACCATAAGGAAAGAGTTACTGAGTCACTCCCAAACCTAATACAATGCTTACATAATGCCTAAGCCCATTGTACTATAGCTAGAGTTGGTAGACTCTATATGTAGGGATGGCGCCTCATGCACATTGAAACTCCTGAACATCTGTCTCTACCAATGGTTATAAAACAAGGGAGTAAAAACATTTCCATTAAAATGTTGAAAGATGTAGGGATGACAGTGCCAAAAAGTAGAGAAACAAGTGCAGTATATATGCAGCAAGACAGGGGATGAGGGCAATATATATGCAGCAAGACAGGGCATGCAACAATAATAACATGCGTAACCCCATAATAAAAGATATAGGGAGGGGTTACGCATGTTATTATTGTTGCATGCCCTGTCTTGCTGCATATATATTGCCCTCATCCCCTGTCTTGCTGCATATATACTGCACTTGTTTCTCTACTTTTTGGCACTGTCATCCCTACATCTTTCAACATTTTAATGGAAATGTTTTTACTCCCTTGTTTCACTGGGTTTTCGTTGCATACTCGCTTGCAAATACAATGCTCTTTGCGTTTGTTCGAGCCCCACCCCCTTTTGCTGCTCGTGGTCATGTGGTATGCACGTGTGTAATAACGAGGAAATGGCGTTCAACTACACGGAAGTGCTAGTAGATTCTAGCTGTTCTCGTTCGAGAAGGATCCTAGGAAGATTCTGATGGCCAAGGATCATGCACGGGAGAGAAATAAGCCGTTTTATGCCAAAACTAAGGTGAACGCGTTTGCCAATTTTGAGGTAGGCCGTTTGATAAAGAAGAAGAAGAAGAAGAAGAAGAAGATGGAGAAATCGGCGGTTTAGCAATTTTCTGTAAGTCACTGGAGCGGTGTATTTTACATACTTTGAGAGTTTTATTGTGTATAAAAACACTCGCAGGCCATGTTATGTGTCTGAAAAGGCCTATAACTGCCCCGTTCGAGAGATCTGAGCCGTTTCATTTGTTAAGGCTAATGGGCGTGTCGGTGCCATCCCTACATATAGAGTCTACCGACTCTATGATACATGACAGTAATCTTAAAGTACATATAATATGTAATAGTTAGACCCCAAGTCCAGGAAACTACATGATTTAGAAAGCCGAGGGCCCAGGGGCTTAGCATTCCGAGTACTTATAATGTGTAACTATTATTCATGTGCAGTTTGGTAGTACACACAAGTGCATGTACATGATACTTTTTGATCCCTGGTCAATCTTATGTACCAAAGATCCTCCTCTATTATATGGGTCAGTCTTATGTACACCGATTATATGGTCGATCTTATGTATTTAGATTCATATATTATATGGGTCAATCTTACGTACTCTGCTTCAGGTAATTGCAGAGTTACAGTACTTATTTGTGTGTGTGTGTGTGTGTGTGTGTGTGTGTGTGTGTGTGTGTGTGTGTTTGTGTGTGTGCATGTGTAAGTGTGTGTTGATGACTACTCTCTAACTACAGGCTACAAGGTGGCTTATGAGTTGTAGAAATGGCTTCAATGTAGTTTGAATAATAAAATGGCAATTTCTCTATAAATGCTTCATTCAAATGTTATGGTGTCATTTTCTTACTGTGAAAGCCAGAGTAAGTAATTGAAGATTGAAAAACATGTAATAACAGACATTCTCCTGAAGCGTACAAACAAACATAGTTTACACTATAGAACTACTTAAGCTTCTCACGTGTACCAAGTTCGGAACGGTAGAGAGCTTTTACCGTTGAGCTAGGTTATCGAAAATACCAAAACCCAATATCAGCAGATGGACATCAATCACTGTACGCCTGGAAAATATCTACATAGATCTTGACTCAAAGGGATCTGACTTCAATGGTCAGAAGACCAACTAATGTACTCCCAATAATTATGTGAGATATCGAGGGACTCCATTCATGCATCATGCTACTCGCAGTAGGATTAGAACAAGTCAAGTGCTGTAATATTGGACACCCCTCCACAAGGAAATCACAAGTTGGAAGAGAGAACTATCATCCAAAGCCTCCATCACTGTGAATGAAGTTGGCCCAACACAGTATTGAGTATAATTAGAGTAAATGATCAATGATTGGACATCAGGTATAATCGGACAGATTATCCCAGAACCCAGAGTTACCTTTCAGTAGTCATTGCATTGTAGAAGTATTAGAAGTGAATTTGACCAAACCTAAAACTGAAGCGTTGACTACTTTTTTCTTGTGGACACACATTAAGCAACTGTCTGTAAGTATCAAAACTTGGACGAATGAATAAATGTTCGGACTCATTATTTCTCACATTTATGTTAGCCTGAGTCATCTCTGTGGAGAAGCTTTGGAAGCTTTTAGGAGACAGATATGTAAATTTTGTCAAACTTAATAGTATAGGGAAAACTGCATATGTATTAGGAAGTGAGCTTTGGGAATACGATTTTACTTAGCTTAGTGAAGGAATATGTTGTTGGTGTCTGGGATGCGTGTAAACTGAGATTGTAAAATGTTATTATTGTACTTTGGTAAGTCTAGAAGTTTGCCAGCCATGAGGCAAGAGTTGGTAACCTAGTCCTGCGCTTTCGGCCGAGATCTTTTAACTTGGCCGACCTTTAAAAATTACAGATGGTAATTTGTAGTGTCTCTAAGAGGCAAACTCTTCATATGAGAACTACAATTTAAAAAGTTTCAAAAGAACCTTCAGGATTTTAGAAATATTGTCCAAATATATCTGACGTCCAAACATTGATTGTTTACTGTTTGCAGACAATTAGCCAAGACTGCAGCACTTAGAATTCACTGACCGTGAGTGTGATTCTCAGCATCATTTGGGGATTCTTCACACTGTATCATCATTCTCTGTGTTGCGTACCACTGAGCGCTTTTCATCTGGTAGAAGTGCTTTTTTTGCATTAAATGCTGTTGGCTCAAGGGTTGGCTGTTTACATCCTTCTACATCATTCAGACTGTACTCCTCCTGCATACTGATCCTGTTATATGGATGCAAATTGTGGTCCCCTAAGAGCTCTGAGATCACCATGCTCGAGAGAGTGCATTGGAAGATCTTGAGGACCATTCAAATGCTGCCCTTATTCTGTCACAATAGAGCTTTGCAGTTCCTAATAAATGTTCCCAGTATTCTGTCCTTCATTCACCAAAGACAGCTTGTCTTCACACCTTCCTTCTCTTTACTACCCTCTGCCTTGTTTATTCTCCGATAAAGGGCTTATTCTCAACCAATCCATTCAAATGCTAGTCCAAGCTCTTAATCTTTCCTCTCTCACTGACATTCTAAGCGGAAGCTGGAGCAAGAGTACATGGAAGAGGTACGTGAAGAGACTTTTGCTCTCGACAGAACTCCCTCTTTCTAGACTCCTGTGACAACCTTCCACTCTCCGACTGTCTGGTTCACTTGGGGAAACCCATTCCTTTACCTGATGGTGACTCACAGTCGATGACATGCTGGAACTTCCGCATCAGGCTCCTTGTTGGTTGTCATGGCCTTGAAGTAGATGCCTGCCGTTTCCACAGGAGAATGCTATCCAACTACATCGTGAACGATCCGATGTGCAAGTTATGTGGCCTGGAACCAGAGGATCCAGCTCACTTTATTGTTCACTGCCCTGCCCTATCTGACACCAGAACCTCCATTCTCCAAACCAGCTTCCTCAATGTCATTCTGGAAACTAACTGGATCAACGACCCACAGCTGCAATTTTTCATTATCAAATTCCTCTGTGGTCTACAGCAAGTGCACAATAACCTTCTCTCTGCCCATTATTAATCAGGCTACTCTCCTTCAGTGGAGGTTATAAAGAAGAAGAAGAAGAAGGCTTCTATAGGAAATAGAAACTACGCACTTGACCAATCAGATTGCAGAATTTAGAACTGCTAAGCTCTAAACCGCTATAGTGACATACAAATTTCCATCTTCTTCTACTTTATCAAATGGCCTACTATAAAATTGGTATGAGTAATCACCTTCAATTTTGGACAAATCAACTACTTTCTGGTCCGTGTATGATCCTAGACCACCAGGTTCTTTAGAGCTCTTTTGTAGTCCTGATGACACTTTCCTACTGCAGTACACTGTGCATATCCTTGATGTAAAGTGTAAAAAACATTTCATTAAAATGCTGAAGGATGTAGGGATGGTAGTGCCAAAAATTAAAGAAACAAGATTGTAATGACCTGAGTGGTGCACAGTGAACAACTGATTATGATGTGATCATATACACAACTTATGTATGTGGGGAAATGATTAAAAACCGTGTGGAAATTATGCATGCACAACAATGACAGACTAACAAAGTAACATAGTTTGGAGTTCAGAGTTCACGCTACCACAAAGATGAATTACAATTCATGCACGTATGCAGACAAGGGATAATTGCATGCAACAATAACAACATGCGTAACCCCACGAAACAAAATGTAGGGAGGGGTTACGCATGTTGTTATTGTTGCATGCAATTATCCCTTGTCTGCATGCGTGCATGAATTGTAATTCATCTTTGTGGTAGCGTGAACTCTGAACTCCAAACTATGTTACTTTGTTAGTCTGTCATTGTTGTGCATGCATAATTTCCACACGGTTTTTAATCATTTCCCCACATACATAAGTTGTGTATATGATCACATCAGTTGTTCACTGTGCACCACTCAGGTCATTACAATGTTGTTTCTTTAATTTTTGGCACTACCATCCCTACATCCTTCAGCATTTTAATGAAATGTTTTTTACACTTGTTTCACTAATTTTTGTTGGGTAGCTATATACCCAGCAGTGTCCACTTCGAATTCTACTTCTTGAGAACAAGATACAACATACTGCTATTGGTTGTGAGGAAATATTATTGTATATGAGAAAATATTGATGCAATCAGTAGTAGGACTTGATAAAGGAAGTGTGGAAAGTATGAAGACCATAATATAATAAAGATCCGAGATAAAATGAAACAAAACACATTCTGGAAGTGTTGTTGAGGGTTTCAGTTGGTTATATAGGTTCAGACAGAGGGAGATCTGTATGGCAGAGTGGGAAATATTAGAGGAAGTTGCACACAAACAGAAGTACTGTATATACACACATACATGCCCATAAGTGACTCAGCACTGCTTACATATAACTACAGGGGCGGATCTAGGGGAGGTTCGTTGGGTGCGAACGAACCCCCCTTTTTACTGATTTATTAGACTTACTGGTACTTATTGTTAGTCCCAGCGTGTTTGACACTCAGTGCTTGCGTGCCAGTCTTGTTTGGCCACACTTTTCTTCACGTTGGTTTGTTCTAACTGTCATCAAGGTCTGATGTAAAATTATATGCTTATGCGTGGACACTAACTTGCGTAAGCGAAAACGACAAACATGGAGAGCGAGTTTGACCGTTTCGGGTGATTATGTGCTCCGCGATTTAATTAAAGTGGGCGTGGTCACCAAATATTTTTCGACGCACTTCGTGCGCCCTTAGTAAGAACCCCCCATCTGAAAATCCTGGATCCGCCCCTGAACTAGACGAATGCTTATAGCATTGTGGGTGAACCCACTTAGCCATAAGTTGAATATTGTGTGCACGTGCATGACAATGATATTTGGTATTTGGTGATAATGCAGAAATGTTTCCAGTGCTACAACTAGGTGTACCTGCTCCATTAACCCTATGACTCTATTATCTCACCTGATATGTTGTCAGATTTATGACTCAGACTACTGAGTGCAGGTAAAAAAAAGGCAAAATGGGTGGCTTTGTTTGATAGAATGCAAGATCTGGGAAGGTAGAAGATGAAGGCAGTTTAGGGGACAGAAGGGAAGATCAGTCAGAATTTTGTAACGGAAGAGTTGTCACAGCTACACACAGTCTTATTGACTTAGTGCACAAGGTACACCACAACTATTTCATTAAGTACAATCTAACAACACTTGTACTGCAGCCAGATGTACCATGTAGAGGGTGGCCAGGCATGATTGTTTTTTGACATTGTAGTACAAAGTGATGTGCACTCTTTTTAACTGCCTGATATGAGTATGCAGTCTGTCAGTGAGTGGCTCATCCAACCCCAAGTGTGCAACAGTGACATATCTCTAGCTGCACTATCCAGGGGACATGCTATAGCTACTTCACATCTGCACACTCTGTATCTGTGCTTTGCTCATAGGTCGAGTTTACATCATTGCTCAGCAAGGCATCCACCTTGTCAACATAGTGATTTTCTGGTAGTTGCCAGAACACACTGCATACATCACACAGGGACTGCAGGGACTACAGGAAATACTCGGTTGACTTTGACAACCACCACTACTAATTGGAAAGACCCTCAGAGGAAAATTCATTACTTTTAAATTACAATAGTGGGACACTATCACATTGTCTAAGGCATGCCTGTCTTCTTGTATTGGCTTATCAAAGGCTGCCTTCTAGGTCAGAATGGCATCAACAGTAACGGGTTCACACTGACTAGAGCACTCCCATTCTTTCTCTGTACATGTGCACATGCAACATTTGTCATCAGTGTGGGAGTTCTTCAGCTACAACCCACTGGTCATCCTCAAGGTATGGAATGTCTCATTTACGTGCTGGCAAACCAAAAATGGCTCTGAGGCCATAGTGTGACACCCTTGACCAAAGTCCTACCTTTGAGTTCTGTGGATCTTAATGCTCTTGAGCAAAAATCCAGCAGGCTCTTTATGGACTTACACAGCTTTGTTTAGCAGTCTCCTACCTGTTACCTACACGTGGTCCTCCCCAACACCCTGGGCATTTGTTTGGCTACCTTCGTGAAAAGGACTAGTGGCTACATGGCCGATGTATATTACCTGAAAGTTATTGCAATTGTGAATCGGAGCAGTAGCGAAGGGTCTTCAGGACACACAAACTGACGGGACTCTGTATTTATGAGAAAAGATAAAAGTGGATACCAAACTACAGTAAAACTGACGTACCTGAGAGTGATTGTACCGCCGGGGTGAAATAGTCTGACGAATGAAAAAGCGCAGCAAACTTGAGCGCAGAGAAGTGTCAAAATGACGATGAACAGCAAGAAGACGAACGGCGCGGCGAAAAGCAGCACATAGACTAGCAGCACGTGTAACCTATGCACGTGCATATTATGTTGACGCAGGCGCGATCGTCTAATAGCGCATGAGTGATCACATCACAAATATGAGGAAATGGCGTCCGACTATACGGAAGTGCTCGTAAATCCTTGTCGTTCTCATGCGAGAGGGATCCTACGACAATTCTGTTGGCCTAGGATCATGCACCGGAGAGAAAGGAATCGTTTTATGCTAAAATAAAGGTGAGCGCGTTTGTCAATTTTGAGGTAGACCGTTTGAAGAAGAAGAAGAAGAAGAAGAAGAAGAAGAAGAAGAAGAAGAAGAAGATGATGAAAAAAATTTCAAAAACGGAGGTGTGGCAGTTTCCGTATGTCATTGTATAAGCGTATTTTACATACTTTGAGGGTCTTATATGATAGAGAAACACTCGTAGGGCCTTGTTATATGTCTGAAAAGGCTTATAACTGTAGCGTTCAGGAGCTATGAGCCGTTTCATCTGGTAAATGGGCGTGTCCGTGTCGGCGCCATCCCTACATAGCAGAGATGCCAACCTCTGAGAACAAAAATCAGTGAGATTAGCTGGACTGTCACATGCAGATCTAGGGATGTTCAGTATCCATGTATATCTCTTAACACGCAGAGCTCTTTTGGACTCTTTATACGCCCGTGCACTTATACTCATGACAGAGATGCCAAGGTGTAATGAGGGTCACTCAGGACAACACTATAGTAGGTGCGAGCGGAAGACGTTCGCGCGTGGACGCATGCGCAGTGCAAGTGGGTTGCGTGGGTGCACACGTAACTAGCGCGCGCTGTGTTTAGACTATAGTGGCGCGCGTGCACGACGTATATAAAACACTAGGGGGGCGCTCCGCTCTCCAATAATAGGCGTCCCTACTGCGTGCGGGTTAGTGAATGGCTATGGCGGGAACGCGGGTTGTAAAGTACTAATGCGGGTGACTCGCGGACCACTTGGCATGTCTGTCATGCTGTGCTAGATTCTCGTGCCCAGCCGTAATGAGGGCGTCGCCGCCCCTCTCGGCCACCACACCGGACTAATGCTGCGCTCCGCTTATATATAGCCAGCGGCATACGCACGAACGCCTGGGAGCGGCCCGCGGTGCTCGAAATACGTGAGTTTATGTAGAGTGCCCGTGAGACCGTGAGACGGATGCGTGAGACTCACGGAGAATCCGTGAGAGTTGACATGTCTGACATAGAGAGTCTACCGACTCTCTGATATACATTGTACATGTTTCCTCTAACTATTGACCCCAGAACACATTGAAGAACACATTGGAGAAGCTGACATGGGCCTGCATAAATGGAGATCTAGAGACTGTGAAGAGGTTGTCAATTCAACTGACCCTACGAAATGTTTGTGACCTAAAATGGCCCCATTCTAGTCTTCTGTACTATGCTGCTAGGTTAGTGATGAAATACTGAGTAAGGTGACTAGTGGTGTTTCTCATCACTGGGTGATCACAACTCCTTTATTTTGCAGAGGTAGTTGTATCACTTTAATTAACCTTCGGCACACATGAGCAGCGAGGGCTACCATACTTCATCTGTGTGTGTGTGTGTGTGTGTGTGTGTGTGTGTGTGTGTGTGTGTGTGTGTGTGTGTGTGTGTGTGTGTGTGTGTGTCTGTCTGTCTCTGTTTGTCTGTCTGTCTGTCTGATGCCCTATTTCTCAGACATTGTAAGCTTAAATAAAAGTACCAATCGTTTTGGTGCAACACAGAGCAGACTTTTATAAAGAACGGATTTTCTTATAAAGACTGCATTCAATAGTTATGGAATTATTTGCTTATCGCTAAAGCCACCAGGCCTGGTACAGCAATCCAAAGCTTGTTCCTTTGATGGCATAGGTTAATCTGTTTAAAAGCCTAACTGGGTTCTAAATGCTACCCGAAATATGAGCAAGTGTAGTGCAATGATCTTCTCTAGAATTTTCTGTGGCTGGACCAGTATATCCTTCGCTATTTTCCGTATACTTCATTATACCTGAGAGGCAGACTTTTAATGTGAAACATTATATGCATACGCATCCTGTCCATTAGCCTGTTCCTTGGGTTTAGGGATTTAATGCCCCGAAGGCTTGCACTTTAATGATTTGTACATGCATGTAGGTCATTGAACTGAATTTGCCTCTGTGAGATATTGTTATGAATAACCACTTGTTCCTCTCTTCTCTTCCTCATGAAATAGAATGCTGGCACAATAATAATAGCATACACAACCCCTCCCGCTTTTATTGGGGTCCACATTGTTGCATGCCATCATCTCCTCTTTTGCTGCATAGATGCTTCCTTGTTTCAACACTTTTTGGCACTTCCATCCCTACATCTTTCAACATTTTATGACATTGTTCACTTTCAGAGCCTCTCACTACAGCTTTGTACCTAGACACCAATGACTGACTAACTAGATTACTTGCTGATGTCTGTATGGTCTAGGGCTTGTTATACATGTACATCTAGCCTCTAACAGCCTGGACACCAGGGTGCTGATCATTGAATGACTGATTACATGGAGTTGAAGTCTTCACTTGCTTGATCATGAATTTTGAGACTTGGAAGTTTTGGTGTAGCTATGTATGAGTGACCTCCATTAGACCATACTCAAAATTTTGTCATCCTTTCCGAGATTCACCCTATGTACATGTATGTGTACACATACAGTGTATTTATACATGTACATGCCAAATATGCATTTGTGCATGCATCAGTTATGAATACAGTGAAGTATGTTAAATGTACATGTAGAATTTAAAATTTCACGAAACGTGTCTTACACCTGTACATGTAGTGATGTAGTAATGGTATCCATTTCTGCACTACAGGGAGGGACATCTCATTGTAGTCCAGTATCTGGTGAAGGAAGCTAACTGTGATCCAAATGTTGAGGACAGTCTTGGAGAGACTCCTGTTTATGTAGCATGTCGGTGAGTACATACTGTACTTCATTCCTTCCTCTCCAACCTAGAGTTGTACATAAGTAATAGTCCTATCCTTACTACTTACCATGTCGTCACTCCTTTATTACCCTCGGCACGCATGCACACAGCAAGCAACAATACTAAGCTTCTAAGCTTTGCCTGGAAACTTCCATATACTCTCCGTTATCAATATAGCACATGTGTTTTCTTCATAGTTACAAGTTTTGCTGTACAACATGAAATCAATAGCTCTTCAGGCTGTGACTGAGTTGTGCCAAGGGTTTATTTCTTTCTGTTGTGTTGTTGTAGTTGCCTTGCCTTTCTCAGCATCTCTTGAAGGATTGTTTTGCATCAGCTACGGATACAGTCAAATATGTTAAACACCAAACATGTCTCATCTAGTCAACATGTACTCTAACACCTGTACATGTAGTGATGTTGTATTAACTACAGGAATGGACATCTCAGTGTAGTCCAGTATCTGGTGAAGGAAGCTAACTGTGATCAAAATGTCACGGACTCTAATGGAGAGACTCCTCTTCACAAAGCATGCAGGTGAGTACATAGTTCTATTCCTTCTTCTCTGACAGAGGTTTAAATGGTGGTTCCATCTTAATAAGTTAGCAAATATGTTATTAAACCCTTAGGCCATGTCTGTATGAGAATTATTAACCCTTTGGCGCGCATGCGCAGCGAGGGTACTTGGTCATGTGTGTCTGTGTGTCTGTCACATCTCACTTCTGGAGTGTCTGTTCGTCCTGAAAATACTGTCGCATACTCAGTGGGCAACAGAGGTCAAAAAATTTGTGGGTTTTTCTTTGAAACCGCTCTGTTCAAGAGTTATGGCGTGAAACGCAGGCGAAACAGCCAATATGCTAATTAAATCTAGCCTACTCTGGCTTACCTGCAATCAGGTATTCCTGTTTGATGTACAGCGAAGCACCAGTGGTTACTGAATGAGGGAGTACAAGCATGCATACTGCTCCGGTCAAAGCTATAGTGCTTCCAGCAGTGTACAGAGCCAACCTTGAGTTTCAATCGCATATCCATTCGTGCGCATGCGTGCGCTTTCAAGGATTCTCGCATGCATGTACGCAGAGGGTTCTGCACTTTAGTGCATTCATCTTTTCAGTATCAATGACCATGTTACGAGGTCTTCACTGATGTTCTTTCATCATTTCATGTACCTGAAGAATGCAAGATCAGGTATATGTGACTCCTTATATGAGAAGTGAGTAAACACATTTCCATTAAAATGTTGAAGGATGTAGGGATAACAGTGCCAAAAAGTAGAGAAACAAGTGCAGTATATATGCAGCAAGACAGGGGATGAGGGCAGTATATATATGCAGCAAGACAGGAGATGAGGGCATGCAACAATAATAACATGCGTAACACCTCTTATTATGGGCTTACACATGTTATTATTGTCGCATGCTCTCAATGCCCTCATCCCCTGTCTTGCTGCATACATACTGCATATGTACTGCCCTCATCCCCTGTCTTGCTGCATATATACTGCACATGTTTCTCTACTTTTTGTCACTGTCATTCAACATTTTAATGGAAATTCACTGGGTCTTTGTTGTATACTCAGAACTCCCGAATGCATCAGCTATAGAAACATAACATGGCCTACAAGAGTTTCTAGACACGATAAGACTCTTAAGATAGTAAAATACACGGCTACAATGACATATGTGAAATTGCTTGCAAACACAATGCTCTTTGCATTTGTGTGAGCCATTTTGCTGCTTGTGGTCATGTGACACATGGGTAATAACGAGGAAATGGTGTTCAACTACACGAAAGTGCTAGTATAGCATACCTTTACTCATCGAATAGGGATCCTACAATGATTCCATTGGTGGAAGGCACTGCACATGGAAATAAGAAGCCTTTTGATACAAAAATCAAGGTAAATTTTCGTACCAATTTTGTGCTAGGCCATTTGAAGAATTAGAAGAAGATGGAGAAATCGGGGTTTTAGCAATTTCACATATGTCATTGTAGCGGTGTATTTTACCACCTTTGAGAGTCTTGAGTCTTATTGTGTATAGAAACACTCGTAGGCAATGTTATGTGTCTAAAAGGGCTCAGAGCTGTCATGTTTGAGAGTTCTGAGCTGTTATGACTTAATGGGCGTGATCAGCGCCATCCTTACATAGAGAGTCTACCGACTATGATATTGCGAGCGTGTGCACCAAATAAAAATGGCGTACAACAGGGAGGAAGTACCGTGGGCATGGCTCTTACTTGTAACATGTTTTGGTCAAAGTCACTGCACCGGCAAAAGAGAAGCTGATTTGTGCAGAAATGAGTTATGCCTGTCTACTGAAGAAGAAGAAGATAAAGAAATCGAGATTTTAGCGATTTCACATATGTCATTGTAGCTGTGTATTTTACTATCTTATTGTGTCTAGAGACTCTTGTAGGCCATGTTATGTTTCTATAGCTGATGCATCCGGGAGTTCTGAGTTGTTACATTTGTTAAGGCTGGGCATGTCGGTACCATCCCTACATAGGGAGTCACCGACTCTCAGATACATGGCCCCCTCAGCATACATGCGCAGCAAGTGCTGAGCATCAAATCTTTGACAGAAGTTTACATATCCACAAGAATAAAGACATTGACAATGAACTAGAAATAATAATTGAATACCTCACAGTTAATACCTCACAGTAATGAAATTTTGTTTACATATATATGTACATGTATTATATGGACATGCTGTTTTGCACTGCAGGGATGGACATCTCAGTGTAGTCCAGTATCTGGTGAAGGAAACTAACTGTGATCCAGATGTTAAGGACAATGATGGAGAGATTCCTCTTCACAAAGCAAGCAGGTGAGTACATACTGTACCCTATTACTTCCACTCCAACCTCAAACACGAGTTGTAGGAATGGTCCTGTCCAAATTAGCTACCATGTCACTATGCCCTTATTAACACTTGGCATACTGCTTGGTTTGTGTGTGTGTGTGTGTGTGTGTGTGTGTGTGTGTGTGTGTGTGTGTGTGTGTGTGTGTGTGTGTGTGTGTTGCATAGATGTTTCCTTGTTTCTACATTTTTTGGCACTTCCATCCCTACATCCTTCAACCTTCTATGACATCGTTCACTTTCAGAGCCTCTCACTACAGCTTTGTACCTAGACACCAATGACTGACTAACTAGATTACTTACTGATGTCTGCATGGTCTAGGGCTTGGTATACATGTACATCTAGCCTCTAACAGTCATGAAATAATTAATGTACACACCATGTTCTAAAATCACATCTAGTCGGGCGTGCGTGCCAGTATCCAGACAGTAACCCCATAGCGAATTGATATTAAAATCTATATTCACCCCAGATAGAGACTAAAGTCAGCTGAAAAACATTCAATAAGAGATGCACCTATAAGTGGAGCGAGGTGCCTGAAGGCTTCTAATCCCTTAGTTCCCTCGATTTGGCATCTAACTATTTTTAATGGTATAATTCTTTTTGTCAACATTCAATCACAGTAGTCGAGGCTTTGGACATTAGTTCTCTCTTCCAACTGTCCGATATTACAGCACTTGACTTGCTCTAATCATACTGCGAGTACTGCATGATGCGTGAACTGAGTCCCTTGATATCTCGCATATTGGGAGTACATTAGTTGCTCTTCTGGTCTATGTAGTCAGATCGCTTTGTGTCAAGATCTATTTAGAGATTTTCTGGTGATTGATGTCCATCTGCTAATATTACAGAATATCGGCTCTTGGTATTTTTGATGACCTAGACCATTATAGGAAGATTTCATATTGCAAATAGAGAAGACATGGTACCACTAGATTCTTAATTTTGTTCACTGCTGCTCTGATTAGCTGTTCTGCACTGCACTACACTGAGCAATATGTGTGTAAACAGAGCATGCGGAAAATGGTATGGACAGAACAAGGACCACCATGTGCCCTACTTTTACGAATGTTGTGCAATATCCCGTTTTAACAAATGCGTGGTGTAACACACCGAGGTTTAGGTTGATGTGTGATTACAACCAAAGGCTGATGACCCATCAACCATACACCAAGTTGTAGGTAACTGACCTATACCATGGTAACATGGTCCTGCTATCAGTGCATGATCATTGTAACGTGTATGTATGTGAAACTTGTAAAAGTATACCTCATTTGTTAAATGCTTGTAGATTGATAAACTTGTATAAAACTTGTAGGTTGATATGTTCTCAGTAGGTTGATACAATCAGGCAGGTTGATATTCTATCAACCACTAATTAAGTAATCTGATTAGTATATACACAATAACAGCCTCCATGATTAGAAAGAGTATAAAGCTTGTAGGTTGATACATCTAATTCCGCGATCCGATTGGTCTAATTATATACGAATATATGTAACAGCCAGACTTAGAAAAATACACACATGTTAGCAGCTTCTAGAGTTAGAAAAATACATACGTACATGTACATGTATATGTAACAGCCTCCAAAAAATACATACACGGTAGCGTAGCAGCCTCTAGGCTTAGAGGAAAATACATATATGTAGCAAGCCTATATAGGCTACTGTACATACATGGTAGCATTTTAGCTTCTAGCCATATGCCTCTTGCCTTAGAAAAATAGATATATGTAACAGCCTCACAGGACACATACACAAGAGCAAGAGCACAGCTTAGAAGAATACATTACTGCTGGCTTTAGGATAGGTGGTTGGATGTTGTTTTTCCTATGTAGATCTATAAGTATGATGCCACAACTACTCAGGCTTTCCTATATGGTATGCAAGTCTAGGCTGTCACAGAGCAGCTAGGCATACACAGTGCCAATGAGGGACAACTAGTCCAAAGCAGCTACGCACTATTTACTTCGTTTGCTTTGCACACCTTACATGTATTTTCATATAACAGCCACTATAGGCTTAGAAAATAGGTAATAGAACCCGACCCAAAACATATACCCAGTAGTTGAACATACAAATTGGAACAGCTGTCCTCATAAAACTCTCACCTCGTCATCAAGGTAACCTACCAGCACTATACAGCCATTGTCAGAGCATTTATGGTTAATATTCCCATAAGAGTTATGTACATGACGCTGAACTTCCACAATATCCCAAACCACAGCTCATACTATAGTAATATTTTGACACAAGAAACCATCAATGACAGGCAAACGTATTCCTCCTCGATCACTTTTGTATTCTATGTTTACATGCCTTGTGGTCAATTTCTTAAATGCTGCCCTGAGTGCCAGAATTCTTGATGGATGAGCCTCTATGTGAGTAAACCTATGAAAAATTTATGATAGATTTCTGTCCTCATTGGCCCATTAAAGAAGAACCTGGGAATACAATGGAACCTCTCTATAACAAGACACCATTGGGGAGAGCCAGTTTGTTCATTATAGAGAGGTGTCCTTAGTAGAGAGGTTCAATATTTTTATGACCATAATAACTACATTGTGTATTATTGTAATACATATACATGTAATAATCATAATACATCCAATGTTGCCTGTCTAGCTGAGGCTAGACTTTCATACAGTAAGGACACCACAGTATCCATCAGGGAACCTACTTTTGTGGCTTAGTGGCGGATCTAGGGTGGGGGATCCAGGGTTAAAAAGGAGCCCCCCTTTGCTAGAGTATTCAGCAACTGCGAAGGTTTCATCTCCCTCGCGTTTTACACAAGTGCGCACATCGCCGTAAGCCAATTACGCGCATAGAAGTCTATGCTCGATAGAAGTACCAGAGGTTTATAGTTCACACGCCCATGTGCCTGGTCGTAAAGGATTTTGCGGTCTGGATATTGAATCGTGGGTGTGGTTATTGTGGGTGTGGCCAAGTGTCTGTTATAACTGGTGGCGTGTGGTGTCCGTTAAGAGAGGTTCCACTGTAAATAAATTCAACTGCAGTGCATGTCAGTTTTAAGTATGTAGATAACATTGTAGGAGTATTGCGGTGTTAACATAATGGTATGTTGCAGTGTAAGCTTACTGATGGCTTGCGTTTGTTCTCATAAATGACGTTGGTAAAGAGTAAATGTTGTGCACGAGTCACTGGTACACCACAAGTGTGTTATATTGCGGTTTTGTTATCTCTGTCCTGTTTCAGGATGAGGAGTGGACAGGTGGTGGAGTGGCTACTAAGTGATTGCCACTGTGATCCAAACTGCATCACTCCAAGACTACGCACACCTCTAGATCTGGCATATGACACACAAATCATCAGATTACTTTTACAGCATGGGGCAGTGGTGTATAACATGTCCAAATACATGAGTTTTTTTTTACCAGATGGCAGTCCCAGGCAGGCAGCACAGTCCACCATCTCTGTGTTTATGGTGGGAGATAAGGGAGCAGGGAAAAGCACTTTAACAAAGGCTCTAATGACAGAGAAGGAAGGCATCGGAAGCTGGGTGGCTATGATGATTGTAGTGAGTGGAGTCAAGAAGAAAACAGCCGGCATTGAATGTCACACAATTCACAGCTCCCGAATTGGAAGTCTCACAATCTATGACCTAGCAGGTCACAGGGAATTTCACAACTCACATGATACTGTCATTAGGAGTAGCATATCTGGACCATCATCAGGAATATTCCTATTTGTCATGGATCTAAGAGCTGCCCTTGATGATTTGAAATGCATAGTTTCATACTGGCTTTGTTTCATACAGAGCCAAGTACACATTGAAGCATCTACACAGGTAGTCAAGCCTTACCTGTTAGCTGTTGGTAGTCATGCTGATTCAGAGGAGTCAAAATCAGATCTTGAAGAAAAACAGAGCTTAGTACGTAGCCTCTGTAAAGCTACTGAAAATGTTCACTTTGTGAACTATGTCACAGTTGACTGAGTCTATACCACTGACTCAATTATGCACACACATACTACGTTCACACAGCACTCTGCAGAGAGAAACACCTCATTACTTCCATGTCTATCTTGTTTCTGAGTGTGGAAGTAAACCAGGAATGCATATTAGTTACCATTATGTAAACAATTCAGTCCAATCCTCTCTCCAGTAAAGATAAGTTTCTTCCACAAAGTTTGGAAGCTCTTCACAAGGCTTGCTGTAGTATTAGCAAGAGAGGATTAATTCTTTACATTCAAACAAAAACAGTAGAGAGTAATTGGATCATCACTGATAAAGACATGCTTCTGCATGAGGTGAATGGATCTGTTTTGCACCAGACAGCTTCACTGAACACAAGGAACTTATACACACAGGTGTTGTGCCGTTTTCCAAAATATGTAGTGTCTTTGAAGAATTGATCAAAAGCAAAGCAACTGATCCAGAACTGATTGTAGACTTCTTAGTTTACATGGAGTTCTGTCAGGAGATCAAAGAGGAAGATCTACTGAAGGTTGTGACTGAAACTCACACTGAATACAAAAATGATTGCCACTTTCTATTCCCTGCACTAACACAACTCAACCCACCCCATGACCTCTGGCAGCCCCACCCCAATGAGTACACCAGCTGCTGGGTCCACAGTGCCTTGAACACCACTACCTCAGCCCTCGCTTCCATCAAGTATTGCTGTTGAGACTGGCTTTTGAGCATGCTGATGCTGTAGAGGCCTACAAGGTGGCACCTACCAGTCCTGTTCTGCACCAACAGTGCAGTATCTGGAGGAATGGCATCAAATGGACCAGATGTACTGGTAGAGATCAGTGACCACCATGTGGTTCTTCTCTCCTGCAAGAAAGAAGTAGATAAGAGATGTAAAGAACTGGAGCTAGTGAATACAAGAGCCCAAGTCATTGAAAGCCAAGGCTGAGTTCTGTAGCAGTGCTAAAACTATTGAGGTACTTGTCCCCAACCCACAGTACCCAGTAGACATGAACTCTGGTGTTTCAATTGAGAAAATTGCACAAGCCATTTACAACTGTAAAGATAATGTCCATACATCTCCATATGATCTGTATTGATTACTAAACTACTTTTTTCAATCCTTATAAGTTTTGTAACCAGCAGTGTTTAGTTGATGTATACAGTAAACAACTTGAGTATTGTAAAATCACACCACACTCTTTTGAATGTGTTGCTATGTTGATGATTTCTGTACAGTACTAAATGTCCCCCTCCACAAAGTAGCAGTAGACAGCAGTAGCAGTGACTACCACAAGGCAGTGTGAATGTTCTGAGAGTGGCAGTCACAGAGTGAAGGAACCTACCATACCTCAGACAACGTATGGATCAATACAGTGTGTTCTCAAGAAGAAATTTATTGGTATTTACCCACTTACTCTGTATGTGTGCATTAAGTTCTGTGTGGTGACCATCTCCTCTCTCTCCAAAGGAGATAGCCAATGTTCCAGTGAACTCTCTGCCTGCACCATCCCTTATGACCTCACAAGATACTCTATGTAAACTAGGTGGGTGAAATGTTTGGATTTTGACTCAAGCGACCCTTTAAAACATAATTATTTTTCTTGCTAATTATATATGGGCACTATAGTCCTAGTGTTCTGCTTTCCACAGACTGTCAACCAACTTTACAAGAACTACAAGCTCTCATGGCACAGGAAGTATCAATGTTATAGAAGGCATAGCATCCAAGTGGAAGAGAGTGGCTACAGCTCTGTTCATGTCAATTCATATCGTATTGCCATCATAAGTGCAGACTCTTCCCACAGTGTGGGAGATGTTGAGGTGGTGGCTTGACACACAGCAAGATAAGGCAACTTGGCGTGCTCTTATTAAAGCCATTCATGTTGTTGAACTACATGTCTTAGCAAATAGCATTGAAGCAGCTCTAGGTTCAAGATAAGCACTACACCCTTTACTTGCTATTGTGTATTGTCTTTTGTTATTGCATTCAGCTGTTCTAATTAGGCAAGTAGGAGTAAGCCGTTTAGTGCTTAAAGGTGGGCTACATCAGTAAACATGTTAAACTCTGAACATCTGTCAATGTTGTGAGTTCTGTTGTCAATTTCTCAGTTCCTTACATGATATAGGCTCTATATTCAATGTTTGAACAATAGCACAAGCATTGCCTATAGCATTGCGTATACCCACAGTACAAACCAATATGCAAACAATGGTCTAACATTTAATTTTTTCAGTATAGCACCCACTGGGGGAAAGATCACATTACAGTCCTATATCCTTCTTGTGTAGGATGACAGTGTAGTTAGTGCGCAAAAAGCTTGTTCTCACATCTGGATCTATGCGTGGGAATCCTGGATAGGGACCAAAGTTTACTAGATATGTTTGTTGTTGTACATCCTTCTAGCAGTTTCTCCACACTTCTTCACACCTCTCTGAATGTCAAATGATAATAATCCATCAGCAAGAATAGAAAATGAACTGTCCCATGTTTCTGACTTCATGGCCAGTTCTACTTGACAAATTATAAGTGACTGGTGCACATGGCTCTTTCCCAGGGTGGGTGTATATGTTGGGTAAGCAGAGCCAGCCCACCTATATAGTCATTCAGCTGGCAGGGGCTATGTACATACATATACAGATTACGAGCTGTGATCTGACCAATGTATAAATTATTGTTTACTTCATTGCATATTAAAAGGCGATTACCAATGGCAGGAAAAGGGTAAATCAGTTGCATAGTGTAATCGAGATATTAACTTAACTGCACATAGGCTGTTGCTTCTTTCTGTAATTAGACATGTGGAGGAGAAATTAATAAGGGTCAAGTAGCTGCATTAGAATTCATTATCTTGGGGGATCGGGGCTAAAAGGATACTGGGCTGTTCGTCTAAAACTTGTGATGAAGTAGTTAGAGGTATATGTGTACAGAATCATTGAGGGGTCGAAGAGATAGAACTAAATTAGAATGGTGGTATAAATGCCTGAGGATAGATACTCAAAGCAATTATTTAGTCGGGAATAGGAAACTAAGCCTTGTAGAGGTAGGGAAGGAAAGCATGGGGTAGAGTGGTTGATGAACTCTTTGTGTCATTAGGAGAGTTCATTAGCTTCATTTTTGGCTTGTATAGAGAAGAGTATTAGTTTAGGTCAGGAACACATGGCTTGAATGAAGAGCTAGGCAAGCATAGAGGTAGAGAAGGGAAATCAGAATGTGCATTGTGTGGTGCTGAGTGTGAGAGTGTAGTTCATGTGTTCAGCCTATAGTAATATTAGATGGAGAAGCTTCGGGAGCTTTTAGGAGACAGATATGTAAATTTTGACAAGCTTAGAAAACTGCATATGTATTAGGAAGTGAGCTCTGGGAATAAAATTTTGATCATTTACTTAGCTTAGCATAGCTTAGTGAAGGAATATGTTGTAGGTGTCTGGGATGCATGTAAACAGAAACTGTACGGTGATGACTCCTGCCCTTCACTTCTTGGCTGAAGGTCTGCAGCTGACTGGACTTGAGGGGCAAACGGATGGTAAGTTATGTTCCTCAGGTGAGGGAGGAAGAGATGGTAATGATTTGCCTGTGCATACATGTATGTGTGGCTCCGCCCATGTTTGTGGGTGCATGGTCAGTGGCAGTAATGCTATTTATTTATTGTTTACTTCAGACAGTGCCCTTGAGTCTTCACTACACGCAATTAAACATAATCATTTATTTTAAGACTAGGTGACTTCACTCTGCTCACCCACAATGCTTTGGCACTCACCATACATACAAGACAGTTTTTTGGATATACATTATTGTGTAGCCTATATATAGGGAACTGATAACCCAGTTATAAGCTGAAAACACAGTTACATTAGTTGAGATTAAGAACTAAATAAGCTAGTCGCTTGTTCAGTTAGTGAGATACCTAAGAATATGTTTTTATGGATTCAAACTCTTGTTTTTCCCTCCATATGACACTTCTTTTACTCAAAAATCTGCATTCAGTCCTTGGCTTTAATAATTGACCTGGTGGTAGACTGGTGGACTTTGCTGTCTCCTTCCCAGCTGTAAGCACATTTTATGTTACTTCCAAGACAAACCAATTATAAACTATTTCTGGAATTGTTGCCATGTAGAGAGTTTCAGGGCCTATTCTCTTCGTGTGTCCTTGGTTGAGAATGTTTCTTTTGAAAAATGGTTTGTTTAATCTATGCTATTGGTATAGACCAAGAACTGACCTCATCTTGACGTGCTCACTGTAATCATGGCATTGGGGCATGTGCAAGCAGCTGCCCCACCACTTTTCAATTTATCAAAAATTAATAATAGAATGAATGGCCAACTACAGCAGCCAACACACTCGCTACCACTAGAGTCCATGTACCTAACTAGCACTGCATTATATGATCATCTCTACTTCAGACACTAAGACACCATGTTTGTGTACGTTTCATTAGGACACTCCTGTCTTAATGATGTCCACATGAGAAAGGTTCCTCTGTTATACTATTTCTCTCGCATTCTGAAATCAGGACACCTCACCAGCTTCTTCTGTCTCAAATAGATAGGCCCCACAGTATGACAAGTAAATAAAAAATTTAGGAAATTTGAAGTGTAATATAGGGATTGCATAAAAATGAACAGAGACAAGATTGGGACACAGACATGCTATGTACATCAACATACCTTGTAGTACATTGATGTATATAGCATGTCTGTGTCCCAATCTTGTCTCTGTTCATTTTTATGCAATCCCTATTATTACACTTCAAATTTCCTAAATTTTTTATTTACTTGTCTCTTGTCATTTTTTTACTATTGTAAGCAATAATTCTCCCTAGCATGTGCTCTCCATATCCATAAACATCTGACCAAGTATTGAGCTACTGTATAAATGCGTGATTAGTACTGAGGGCGTGGTTTGGTTGCAAGCAGCAGCTGCGTACACTTTGGTCTATAAGCAAACCTGCTAGCAACGTACTATCAGTCACCAGCGCTTTGGCTTGGTGGTACATGTATATAGTATCGTGGTAGAATAGCGTGCCGTTTCTCCAGCAGACGGTATATAAGCATAGATTCTATATGTTATCTATGATATAAGCTTACCGAGGTACATACGTAGAGGCAGAGCCAACACACTGTACGCGTGTGCAGTGTTCTGACGGTGAGAGTAGCACAAGAATCGTCAACACATCTCTGTTTTGCTTATGTAGTACTAAGTGCTAGTTGCTATACAAATCGTCAACACGTTCTCTATCAGCCAGTTCACTCCGTACCTAGTTGTTACGCGCTATATAGTTGCTAAGCTTTTGCGCATGCGCGGCTGGTGTAAGTGACGTCATTAATGAGTTGTCTCATTACGTAATCGTTTTATTGTATGACGCAAGCTAACTATATACGTCAAACGTGCGTATGCACTATGCACGTATATACATTCAAAATGAATTACGTAATGGCTATCACACAGTACGGTAGTACTGTGTATATAGGGATTGCTATGGTCTATTCCCATTGAAAACCATATATAAGCATTTTGTTCACTTTTAATGATATCAAGGTGAAGAATATGTGAAAAATAACCATGAAACAAAAAATAGTTGATCTGTGATGTAAGATAAGCGTAATACCTCAAAAAGTGCTTTTCACATTTTTGCCATGTTTTCCATCTTCTTCTTCTTATTATTCTTCTTCTTCTTCTTGAAGAAGCGTAACTCAATAACCATAAAATCAATGAAATTGAATCTTTGCATGTGAAAATGTATCATTACGTACTAGGGAATAGAGGCATAATTTTGTCGTTAACCCTTGTAGTTCATGTACTACTGATCGTTATCTCTCCCAGCAATGTATTATGAATGAGGATAACTAATGAGCAAAACTCAGCAACCATGGTAACCATCAACCTGAAAGTTAGCATGTGTAGAGATATCATCGCTAATAGCAACATGACAAAAGCATATGTTATTAACCCTTGTGATTCTTGTAATAATGATGTTAACACTCCTCTCAATGCAATACATGTACATATATAGCGATGACGTAATTCATTTTGAATGTACGTGCATAGTACACACGTTTGACGTATATAGTTAGCTTGCGTCATACAATAAAACGATTACGTAATGAGACAAGACTCATTAATGACGTCATTTTCACCAGCCGCGCATGCGCAAAAGCTTAGCAACTAGCGCGTAACAACTAGGCGCGGAGTGAACTGGCTGATAGAGAACGTGTTGACGATTTGTATAGCAACTAGCACTTAGCAAAACAGAGATGTGTTGACGATTCTTGTGCTACTCTCACCGTCAGAACACTGCACACGCGTACAGTGTGTTGGCTCTGCCTCTACGTATGTAGCTACCTCGGTAAGCTTATATCATAGATACCATATAGTATCTATGCTTATATACCGTCTGCTGCAGCTGGAGAAACGGCACGCTATTCTACCACGATACTATATACATGTACCACCAAGCCAAAGCGCTGGTGACTGATAGTACGTTGCTAGCAGGTTTGCTTATAGACCAAAGGTGAACGCAGCTGTTTCTTGCAACCAAACCACGCCCTCAGTACTAATCACGCATTTATACAGTAGCTCAATACTTGGTCAGATGTTTATGGATATGGAGAGCACATGCTAGGGAGAATTATTGCTTACAATAGTAAAAAAATGACAAGAGACAAGTAAATAAAAAATTTAGGAAATTTGAAGTGTAATATAGGAATTGCATAAAAATGAACAGAGACAAGATTGGGACACAGACATGCTATATACATCAATGTACTACAAGGTATGTTGATGTACATAGCATGTCTGTGTCCCAATCTTGTCTCTGTTCATTTTTATGCAATTCCTATATTACACTTCAAATTTCCTAAATTTTTTATTTACTTGTATATATATGTATATACATGTATTGCATTGAGAGGAGTGTTAACATTATTATTACAAGAATCACAAGGGTTAATAACATATGCTTTTCTCATGTTGTTATTGGCGATGATATCTCTACACATGCTAACTTTCAGGTTGATGGTTACCATGGTTGCTGAGTTTTGCTCATTAGTTATCCTCATTCATAATACATTGCTGGGAGAGATAACGATCAGTAGTACATGAACTACAAGGGTTAACGAAAAAATTATACCTCTATTCCCCAGTACGTGATGATACATTTCCACATGCAAAGATTCAACTTCATTGATTTTATGGTTATTGAGTTACGCTTCTTCAAGAAGAATAATAATAAGATGAAGAACATGGCAAAAATGTGAAAAGCACTTTTTGATATATTACGCTTATCTTACACCACAGATCAACCATTTTTTGTTTCATGGTTATTTTTCACATATTCTTCACCTTGATATCATTAAAAGTGAAACCAACTTCAAATTGAAAGTGAAAATGAACAAAATGCTTATATATGGTTTTCAATGGGGATAGACCATAGCAATCCCTATATACACAGTACTACCGTACTGTGTGATATACTGTACTCCCTTACTAACAAGCACGTATCACTTTCTCTCTTACGCACAAACACACGATTATAATACACCATATGTGTGAATAATTCTAGACCATAGGCCTATGTATCTGGATATAATTCTTCAAACCCAGTCAGTTGCATTCTTTTCTCTTGTGCCTGATGTTCCCAGATTCTGTAAACTCATTAACCCCTAACCTGTTTATGATATGGAGTATAGCTTACATGACCATTTTCATGTGCAGACACAAGAAAAGTGGTTCTAGATCAAGAGTCATTAACAGGTGGTCTACATGATTTTGTGTTAAAACTGTAGCTTATAATTGAGTGCTACAGCTGAAGAACGGCCTAAGTCCTTCATGAATAATTCATGAGAACATGTTTCCAGCTGTATAGCACATTGAGAGTGACCACTGTTACAATGAATGCATTGTATCAAAAGATTCAAAACGTTTGGTGGAGTTTATCAGTTCCATTTACTGGCTCTTCCTTCACTGCATTCATGCTAATGAATTATTCATGATGGACAAAGGCTGTTCTTCCACTGTAGCACTCAATTATTGTTAAGCAGCACATGTGCTGCATACAGTATGCTCTGTACTAAGTATGGTAGATACTTTGTGTGAGGATTCTATGTAAACTATGAACCCTCGGCCCCTTTGTAATGCTTTTCCTGCACTCAGGTTACTACATGGGCCCTTGGGTTCATGTATGGAGATCATATAGATATTTATGGGCAGTATCTCCCTACCAGTTCGGTTTCAGGCTGTATAGTTCCACCCAGAAGGCCAACTAGGCACGAGAACCTGGAGGCTGGTCACAACTCTTTCTGTGTGTTCTTAGCCCTTGCCAAGCATTTGATTCTGTCCCACATATTAAAATCATATTGCCCTCTCTAGTCTTGGTGTATCAAACCAACCTCTTGCTTGGTTCAAGGACTACGTTTCTGACAGATCTCAGTTTGTGGTGATACAAGCTCCTCATCCCCCCTCTCCAGTGAAACCTCTGGTGTCCCTCAGGGCTCCAGCCTAGGCCCACTGTTGCCTTTGATGGGATATTCCACCTTCCACTGTCCAACAGCAGTTTATCTGATTGGCTATGCCGATGGCCTGATGTATTCTAGGATCTTGTCCTGCGACAAAGACCTCACTGCCATTAACTCAGATCTGGCCAAGATGTCTGGGTGGATTTGGGTGGATTTGGAGTGGTTTTAGGTTAAATATCTCCAAAGTGAAGGCCTAGAGAAAGAAATCTCCTTCTCATCCTGTCATCCTGCTGTCTGGCAAGCCTCTGGTCCTTGTCAACCACTTCAAGCTCGTTGGTGTCACAATCACTTACAACCTTTCTTGGAGATGCCACATTCTGGAAACAAGTATTCAAAGCTAAGTGGCTGCTATTTTCTATTTAGGGTCTTCAGAGACAGCAGCTTCAACAAATCAATTATAGTCCCTCATCTTGACTACTATTGCTGTGTCTGGGACCCCCACCAGATTACACGCATCAAGTGTCTCAGGTGTCCAGTCTTTTGCTGCTAAAATTGTCACCAATGACTGGACCACTGACACGGAGATCCTAAAGTCTAGGCTTCACTGTCCTAGCCTCAGAAGCACACAGTTAACCCAAAAACTCTTCCTCTGTCAAATGTGGCTCTTCAGTCATTCCACCTACTTTCCTTTCTGTGCACCCACGACCATGTCCTCTTACCCACAAAAACTCAATGCCTCTCTACCATCCCCGGCCCTTTACCCAGACTTTCCATCACACGCACTCCTTATATTATATATATATATTATATATATTTTTTCTGCTGTTTGTAACAATTCATATCAGCAAATTTGTTAAGATGAAAATTCTAACAGACATTTCCACAAGCTTGAGGGAAAGACTATTAAGTTTGTATTATTATTCTATAATATAGCTAGTTTATATTACGTGTAGTTTCACATGACCATGACCATGAGCAGCAATAGGGGTGGGGCTCGCATACACGCAAGATCTAGAGTATACTAGTATTCTAGTCCTAGCTATAGCCTAGCCTTAACGTAGCCTCAGACGAGTATAACGTGGACTCTGGACTGGACCGTGGACTGGACTGTAATAAGTGTGTTCAGTGCCGGTTAAACACGTACCAGCCCTGCTAAGACCTCTCAGTGTTGAAAGCGGGAGCGGAAAAGTACGTATGCTGTCAATGTGTTACACAACATACACTTACTAGTCAATTATCGGACGGCATGTACGTCGGACACTTTTTGTGCAAAGCTCGTACAAGCTACGTCAGTAAGAGTGCTACCAAAATGTAGGGCAATGATAGTGTACAAAAAAGAAAAATTGCCGCAATTATTCGAACTCTGTAAAATTTAATCTAAAGTGCAGAACCCTCGGCGCTACGCGTGCGCGAATCCGTGAAAACGCACGCGTACGCTAATAATGCGCATGCGCGGCTTCCAAAATGGCCGACTACACGGATAGCCATACAAAGCAGAAAACGGGGTATCTCTGCAACGGAGTGGCTTCAGAGAAATCCACAAAAAAATTTTGATCTTCGTGTACGTGATATCCTTTTCAGGACGAACGGACGCTCCTGAGGTGAGATTTCGGACCGACGGACAGACAGACTGACCCGTAACCCTCGCTGCGCATGCGCGCCGAGGGTTAATAAATGAGTTCGCAGCAGTTTTTATGATCAAAAAAACGTTTTGCGTAGCCGAACATTGATCGCGTATATAACCGCTGCATTTCGTCCGATCAGTGTGCAAAACCGAGAAGGCATCCATTTCTGTACTGTATATAACTAAGTAGGTACTAGATAACAGTAAATATAAAAAACATTTTCGCTTCTAGTACACAGACACATCAGTCATTTTAGCGGGGTGTCCGACGATAGATTAAAAAGGCCGATCTTTGATATACTTCGGACGCTACGTTCCGCGATGCGCCGCTTCAAGAATAAATGCGGCAATTTTCTTTTTTGTACACTATCATTGCATGTTCTACATTTTGGTAGCACTCTTACTGACGTAGCTTGTACAAACTTCGCACAAACAGTGGCTAGCTTCAATATGTCGAAGGAAGACTGAATATGCTGGCCATCACAGATCATTTTACAACACGTAAACAGAACATTGTATCTAGATCTAACTCATGCGTCTACATGCAAGACCACATCGTTGTCACTAACTGTGGTAGAGTGGACAGGAGAAGGGGGCCGCTTCGGAGTAGTCGAAACCACCTCACTGTCACTTGAGAGTGTGCAGTTCCTTCACCCGACTGGCGAGAGCTTCTTGGAAAAGAACAACTCAGTCCGCATGCGCAAACTCAGTCCACAGTCCAGTCCACGGTCCTGTCCAGAGTCCACGTTTTACAGTTCCACCCACCATATAGATACGCCCACAAATTGTCAATCTACGTATAATTGTGTAACTAACCTCCGTTTTACTACTACCTTATTAAACGTTGTAGGAGGAAGATGTGTTCTAAGCATATTGGCACCCGCAACAGCAATAAATTATAACCGAGATTATAGGCGAGAGCTTCTTGGAAAAGAACAACTCAGTCCGCATGCGCAAACTCAGTCCACAGTCCAGTCCACGGTCCTGTCCAGAGTCCACGTTTTACAGTTCCACCCAGTACCACCATATAGGTACGCCCACAAATTGTCAATCTACGTATCATTGTGTAACTAACCTCCGTTTTACCACTGCCTTATTAAACGTTGTAGGAGGAAGATGTGTTCTAAGCATATTGTTGCGTAGATGCGCTTTGACGAGTGGAAGAGTGACAAATGGAGGTACGTATACAGTGTGACTTATTTTCAAAACTGTGATCTGGGGGACTGACAGTTAGGATGTATTCATAACATTATCCTGTCTCAGATTTGTCCGAAGGTGCATGTTTCTGCTGAGAAACACATACATACATGTACATATACATGTATGTATTGTATGTGTTTGTAGTTTGTGCTCCTTTCTATGGTTTACATCTTTTTCTTTTCCTTTCTTCCCTCTTTCTTTTTTCTTGCATGTAGTGTGCTATGCACATGATTGTTCATACATTGCATATAGATTATGTATACTTGTTTCCCAGAAAGTGTTGGTAATGTTTGTGTGCATAGCACAGTGTATGTTAAGTGTCTCTAAAGTTTGCTACGTAGCTGCTGTTTACATTAATGGTTTTAACTGCCTGCCGGCATAATGTGTTGGAAAACTACCTGATGAGAAACTAAATTAAGGCCCTATTGCCTGGTTTTTCTATCAGTGACTGGTAAGTGTATTCCTTAAACACTGTGGCACACTGTAAAAAATTATGGTACTTTTAACCTCTCTGTGGCTATCACCATAAAATATAAAGATCATTTTAACCACTTAGTGGTTATCGCAGTTGCAATACTACAGCCATTTTTGTGGTCTCAATACTTCATGAGAAAATACCTGCTAATATCATGAATGATTGGGTGGTGTTATAGTGCTTTGGATTGGGCCAATTTGACACTCCTGGGGTGTTTGTAATATTTTCTGGCAATACTGGAGGCAGTTATTGTTTGCAATTTTTCATTTTCAATACACAAACATTGTGGAATTTAGTTGTGAAAAGTGAGTTGATTGCTTGTAATTCCTGACCTTATTTTTGCTTCAACAAACCTTGGCTGGCAAAATAAGTGGATGATTTGTAATTTTAATACACAGTTTTCATTCTTTGCTTCATTTTCAACACAAAAACTTCCGTGGAATATCGTTGTGAAAAGTGAGTTAATTCCTGACCTACTTTGTTGCCATTTCAATACACAAACCTCAGTTGTCAAAACAAGTGGATTGTTTTTCGGATTACCTATTCATAAAATGGACTGACAAGAAAGGGATATACAAGCACAGTTGGTACATGTAGTTTTAGCTGATGCACAGGAAAATCATTGCATACCTATCATTTTTTGCACCTCATCTTCAAAATATGAATGATGTGCAGATAAATTGACAGTCCCTCTACTGTCCAGATAAAGTCAGATTGTGCATTACTTCCTTCCCATATGCATCTCATCTCGTATCATTAACCCTCGGCTCGCATGTGCAGTGGTACTTGGGACATCAAGTGTCTTGTTTGTTGAGACACTTTATTTCTCATACAGGGAAAAGTTTTCTGCAACTGCGATAACCACAGAGTGGTTAAAATGACCTTTGTTTTTTGCAGTGTTATAAGTTGCATGTGTAGTCACTCATTCATGTTAATGACAATTTAACAAAGATGTATAGTTATATCTCAGTTGCAGTCTTGTATGACGTGTTCAGACAGAATGCTGTGTACAATGAGTGACATTCAACTTGGAAATTAACAACAGCACATGTAATCATTCAACCTGTACATTTTCATCAACATAATTTACTGGCTGAGCGATTATATAATTGGACCTCACATATTCTAACATGACATCCTTGAGTCATATTAGATTGAAATAACATATACTCAGTCTATGAGTCTATGGTATGCACCTTGTTGGCTCTCCTCTCAACGTTTGTTCAACAGCCATTAAATTGTCAATTACATGAATGAGTGACTACACATGCATGCAACTGAGGTAAAACACTCTGTGTTAAAATAACCATCACGTTTTTGCAGTAGGCTGTAGCTGCACAACTGGATGTGAAACACAGCAGTGTGGCTGCAAAAAAGGGAAAAGGAATGTGGTGAAGGTTGCAATTGCATGAATTGTGAGAAAACATGTACAGCTAGAATACATAATGTCAATGAAAGAGATTGATGACTTCGCTGCAGTAAGCATTGAAGAGGTTGTCCCACCATCTGTAATGATGACATAATATTCATGACATACGCACTAAAGGAATATAAAGACGAGTTTACTACACCTAAAAAATGAAGGTAAATGTACCTATTTGTGCTGGGGTGCTTGAAAGATGAATGAGAAGAAGAGGGGTTTGTCAATTTTGCGCATGCGCTACAAATATTTAAGTTCGCGGACCTAAAGCCTTGTTTATCTAACGTACCTCCTCCACTGCCTATCATGAGAAAGATGTGCTCTAAGCAGATTGTCGAGTAGATGCGCTTTGAAGGGTTGAAGAGTGACAAATGGAGGTACGTGCAGAATGACTTACATGTAGCTGCACTCGAGTAAAATACGTGTGTATAACATGCTAGCTAATAGTTGGAGGGAACAAAACCCAGATCCTTATATACCACAAGAATACAAGATTAGACAGAAAATCAATATGGCATTTTGATGCCAAGCCTTGAGAACTGGCCTGGTGTGGGTGTTCCAATTTAATAACCCTTCACGCACCCAGATTCATACAGGAACACTCCCAAGACATATAATGTGACACTTGCAGATCAGAAATATATGTACATGTACAACATTACTAACTGCTACAAGAAAAACAAACAAAAACTGCGTCAACTACCTTGCTGTTAATAAATCCGACTTGCAAGATTACGTATGTGTATATAATTAGGCCCTCTCATTTATAGCTGCCGCTAATGAGAGGGCCATGCCTGTGTATTTTATTGCCGTTATCTACAGTTTGGCTCTGAAACATGTCTGTTTATGTTATTGCATGGGATGTATCTGTCAATGCTCATGCTACAAGTTTTGAAACCTTTTATAAAAGCTGGCATTGTCTGGACTGAACTGCACTCATAGTTTGTGTAATTTTACTGGAACAGTTTTGGAGGTACACACTGGTCATTTTGTGTTCTCGGTGGCAGATGGCCAAACATTCTCTCCCACATGTAGTCCTGGCAACGACCAGTGTGTGTGTGTGTGTGTGGGGGGGGGGGGGGGGGGGGGAAACACGTACATACTATATTGACTGTATTGTAATTTCCCAAAAAGTATTTGTATCATAGAGTTGGTAGACTCTCTATGTAGGGATGGCACCGACACGCCCATTTAGCCTTAACAAAATAACAGCTTAGAACTCTTGAACACATCTGTTCTAAGCCTTTTCAGACACACAACCTGCTCTACAAGTGTTTCTACACACAGTAAGACTCTCAAAGTAGGTAAAATCCACTGCTACAACGGTACACAGAAATTCCTAAACTGCCGATTTCTTCATCACATCTACTTCTTCAAACTGTCTGCTTCAAAATTGACAAATGCGGTCACCTTTATTTTATCTTCCTTTCTCTCCAGTACATGATCCTAGGCCAACAGAATCATTGTAGGATCCCTCTCGCACAAGAATGACAAGGATTTACTGGTACTTCTGCATAGTAGGACATCATTTCCTCATTGATTACATATTTGTAATCATGCCTGCATTGACAATATACGTGCAACTCTCTGCTATAGGTAAACTCGAAGTAGACAGGATGTAGAACTCACTGAAAATTACAAGTCTTACTACTGATTACACTGACAATAATATTTCCTTACAATCAAATAGCAGTATGTTGTATTTTGTTCTCAGTTCTGAATATGACTTATAAAAGTTGTTACAACATTATAGTAACAAGTAGGAAAAACTAGTGAAACAAGTGAAAAAACCTTTCATTAAAATTTTGAAGGATGTAGGGATGGTAGTGCCAACACTGCAAAAAATCGGTTGTTGTTTTAACCATTAGGTGTAGTTATCTCAGTTGCAACATAGCTAATTAAATTACAACCTCCCAAAGGTGTGTAGGACATCCATAGGGAATAATGTCTGTGTGTCCTAAGTGACAATGTGCACAACACCTGTACTATACTTCTATATTAAAATGTAATGGATGAGTAACTTGTACATACTCATGTATGCAATAATTATGTTCTACATATCTTTTAAATACCAAGACAGTTTATAGTCATGTAATACAACTGAGGTAACCACACATACTGGTCAAAACAACCACCTCTTTTTGCATTGAAAAATTAAGGAAACAAGATCATAACAACCAGAGTGGTGCTCAGTGAACAACTGATTATGATACTACCAGTTATGTATGCAGGAAATGATGAAAGCCCATGTGGATATTATGTGGTAGCGTGAACTCTGAACTCCAAACTACATACTGCTATGTTGTTAGTCTGCCATTGTCGTGTATGCATAATGTGGGATTACACATGTTGTTATTGTTGCATGCAATTATCCCTTGTCTGCATACATGAATTGTAATTCATTTTTTTCACCACTCTGGTTATTACGATCTTGTTTCTTTAATTTTTGGCACTACCATCCCTACATTCTTCAACATTTTGTTTTATCACACAGTACGGTAGTACTGTGTATATAGGGATTGCTATGGTCTATCCCCATTGAAAACCATATATAAGCATTTTGTTCATTTTCACTTTCAATTTGAAGTTGATTTCACTTTTAATGATATCAAGGTGAAGAATGTGTGAAAAATAACCAGCACACAAAAATTTGTTGTGTAGTGATGTAAGATGTACATAATATCCGAAAAAATGATTTCCACATTTTGTCCATGCTTCTTCTTCTTCTTCTTCTTCTTGAATCACCATAACTCAATAACCATAAAATCAATGAAGTTGAGTCTTTGCATGTGGAAATATATCATTACGTACTGGGGAATAGAGGTATAATACTCCTTGTAGTTCTTGTACTACTGATCATTATCTCCCCCAGCAATGTATTATGAATGAGGATAACTAATGAGCAAAACTCAGCAACCATGGTAACCATCAACCTGAAAGTCAGCATGTGAAGAGGTGTCATCACTAATAGCAACATATCAAAATCATATGTCGTTAACCCTTGTGATTCTTGTAATACAGATGCTAACACTGCTGTCAATGCAATACATGTACATGTATATTAGTGATTACGTAATTTCATTTTGAATGTACGTGCATACTACATACGTTGCACGTAATATAGTAGCATGCGTCATACAATAAAACGATTACGTAATGAGACAAGACTCGTCAATGACGTCATTAAATCTGCCGCGCATGCGCAGACGCTTAGCAAGCAACTAGGTGCAGAGTGAACTGGCTGATAATAGAAATGTGTTGACGATTTGTATAGCAACTAGCACTTACATAAGCAAAAGAGAAATGTGTTGACAAACTGTCACCGTCAGAACACTACGCGTACAGTGTGTTGGCTCTGCCTCTACGTATATACATATACCACGGTAAGCTTATATACCGTCTGCTGGAGAAACGGCACGCTATTCTACCACGGTACAGTTTTACTGTAATATACCACCAAGCTAAAGCGCTGGTGACTGATAGTACGTTGCTAGCAGGTTTGCTTACTTTAGTATTTGTAGTTACCAAAGTGTAAGCAGTCGCTTGTGTCATAGATATTATCTATGTTTGTATACCAAAACCACGCCTTACTAATCACGCATTTATACAGTAACTGGGAGTGTTATTAACAATACTTGGCCAGTTGTCTATGTTTATGGATATGGAGAACACATTCTAGTAAGAATTATTGCTTACAATAGTAAAAAAATGACAGGAGACAAGTAAATAAAAAATTTAGGAAATTTGAAGTGTAATATAGGGATTGCATAAAAATGAACAGAGACAAGATTGGGACACAGACATGCTATATACATCAATGTACTAAAAGGTATGTTGATGTACATAGCATGTCTGTGTCCCAATCTTGTCTCTGTTCATTTTTATGCAATCCCTATATTACACTTCAAATTTCCTAAATTTTTTATTTACTGGTACTTATAATGTTTGTGTGCATAATACCTATACCTGCCTGCCCACATAATGTGTCGGAAAACTACCTGATGGGAAACTACGTACCTAATGAGAACAATGAACTAAGAGCCTTGTTTTGTAATCAGTGGCTGGCAAGGGTATTCTGTCAAGATGGAAGTCGACTGCTGTGTTCAAAGTGTCTGAGTCTATCAGGTGGGTAGACTTGACATCACTATGTATTTCAAACCCACAACCAGTCTTCACCGATAGTTTCCCAGCCCCTAGGATTGTCCCCCTGCTATGAAGTCATCAAGCGTCGTGTACAAGATACCGTGTGCTCAGTGCTCTGCTTGAAGGTATCTGGAACAGTACTGATGAGTAGAGCATCTAGTGATCCTAAGTAGTGTCGTCTGGAGGACTAGAGAGTACTTTCTCACATTTTTGACTATTGGATGGTTCAGGTTCCAGACATGGTCAGCAAGTGGAGAGGAGTTAAAATCAGCTTGTCTAACGGCTCACTTGTGCTCTTCTATTCGTGGGAACATCTTTGTTCAGTCTGGCCAATGTAGCAACAGGGACATTGGTACCTTTCCTACTGAGTATGACAATCTCATCCCACTGTTTTCCTCCGACAGTTTTGATCTTGGCTCCTTGTATTGTTATCATTTCCTGTTTTTAGCCCCACCCAATTTATTTCTGGTTCATTCAGTGTTTTTCATATTGCCACTGAGGATGGCTGTCTGTACAGTAGCTGTAACATACAACAGTTTCAATACTCTGGCTAGTGTATGAACTTGTATAAGTCAGTAAAGTGTATTCCCTGAACACTGTCTCCATAGAGAACTATGTTCTCCAAATACTAAACCTGTGCACAATTTACATGCTTAGTATCAGAACAGTTTAATTTCTTCTGTGAGTTTATAGGGTCTCTCTTCAAATTGTATATGCATTTTACTTCCACATACATGAACAATCACTTCAAGAGATGCTGAGAAAGGCAAGGCAACACAATAACACAACAGAAAGGCAAAGCAACACAACACAACTCACCCAAAACAGTCATTTTTCAAAGAATAATTTGCTGCCTCGGGTGGGATTCGAACCCACAACCCTTCCACTTTCCAGGAGACACTCTTACCGACTAAGTTACCGAGGTATACCTACCTGAGCTAGGATGTTGCATGTCAAACTGTGGCCAGCAGTACATGAGACTGTCAAAAACTGCAGCCAACATTACATGTACATGTATAAGTCATACTATCACACAGTACGGTAGTACTGTGTATATAGGGATTGCTATGGTCTATTCCCATTGAAAACCATATATAAGGTTTTTCATCACTTTCACTTTCAGTTTGCTACCTACTGGACTTCTGTTAACATGAATGTGTAACTATACCTAGAAACTAACTGTGATTATAAAATGGTATAATTTGATGCATGAGAAAGGTGTTAAATTAACAAAAGTCTATTTTGTAAATTCTTCATCTTCTTCTTCTTCTTCTTCTTCTTCCGCTTGAAGAAGCGTAACTCACTAATGGTAACACATCTAAACATGAAACTTGGTGAAGTTATGTAGTTCCACTGGGAGTAGTGCATCGTCATGTTAAAAATTTTGTAAACAATGTACTTCTTGTAAAATAAACAAAAATAGCCTCAGGCCATGTATTATTAATGGGGCCACACAGTCCTATATCTGCCTAATGAAAGGTCTGCTAAATATGAAATTTTTTATGGTAGTATAGTTCAATACTGCAATGATCAACGTTGTGATAAGATCTCTATAAACAATGTAAATCTTGTAATACAACAACAAATAGCCTCAGGCAAGCATTACTGTATCTCACTAACAAAAGCTCCAGTAAAGGTGGAAATTGGTGTGATGGTAGAGCTTAATACCCCAAAGATCAACGTTGTGATAAAATCTCTGTAAACCATGTAAATCTTGTAAAAAAATAGCCTCAGGCTAGCATTACCATATCTCACTAACCAAAGCTTCACAAAATGTGGAAATTGGTGTGATGATAAAATGTAACACACCAATGATGAACGTTGTGATAAGATCTCTGTAAACAATGTAAATCTTGTAATACAACAACAAATAGCCTCAGGCAAGCATTTCTGTATCTCACTAACAATAGCTCCCTTAAATGTGAAAATTGGTGTGGTGGTAAAGCTTAATACCCCAAAGATCAACAGTGTGATAAAATCTCTGTAAACCATGTAAATCTTGTACAAAATAGCCTCAGGCTAGCATTACCATATCTTACTAACAAAAGCTCTACTAAATGTGAAAATTGGTGTGATGGTAAAGCTTAATACCCCAAAGATCAACATTGTGATAAAATCTCTGTAAACCATGTAAATCTTGTAAAACATAGCCTCAGGCTAGCATTACTGTATCTCACTAACAGAAGCTCTACCAAATGTGAAAATTGGTGTGATGGTAAAGATTAATACTCCAAAGATTAATACTCCAATGATCAATATTGAGATAAAATCTTGTAATCTTGTAAATAGTAGCCCCAGGCACTGCTTTGCAATATATCATTAACAAAAGTTCCACTAAAAGTAAAATTTGGTACAATATAATACACAAAAATTGATGTTGCAATAAAAATGTTGGATAGCCTCAGGCTACAAGCTCTATTAGCTAATATGTTAGCTACCAAGCAAGCTACAAAAATAGCAAAATGCATGTACCAAGGTCCAGAAAAAAAATGATGGGAGACAAGTAAATAAAAAATTTAGGAAATTTGGAAGGAAATATAAGGATTGCATAAAAAGGAATGGAGACAAGATTGGGACACAGACATCTTATGATATATCGACGTACCCATAATGTTACGTCGATATATCATAACATGTCTGTGTCCCAATCTTGTCTCCATTCCTTTTTATGCAATCCTTATATTTCCTTCCAAATGTCCTAAATTTTTTATTTACTTGTATACATATACATACCATACTGACCGGGTTACAATGTAGTAATTTACTACATGAAGTTGTAGCTGTCAGATAGAACTCTTATGTATATATTCCTGACGACACTATTCTACTGCAATTATAATGCTTGATCGAGGTTGTGCAAAATACACACACTTGATATGTATCTTATATGTGTATGGGGTGTACATGTATGTTGGTCTATATGACACCAGAACACATTGAGATAGATGGATGATAGGCCCTCACATCAATAGCCTGGTTGTGCTGGCAAACATATTCCCTCTCTTATGGAAGTGCTTGTGTGTTTTCCAAATCCTAAATCCATGAATAATCCAAAACTCAAGTTTCATTTTTTCTGTGAATTTATAGTACTTATCTACCTTCAAATAATAACTGCTCATCAGAGAGTCGGTAGAATCTCTATGTAGGGATGATGCCGACAGGACACACCCATTTACCAAAATAGAATGGCTCAAACACAGCAGTTACAAACACTTTTAGACACATACACGTACTCTACGAGTGATTCTGTACACGCTAAGACCTTCAAAGTACGTAAAATACACAGCTGCAATGACTTACGGAATTTGCACCACCCCCCTTTTTGTTCATCATCTTCTTCTTCTTCAGTTGAACTGGCCTACCTCAAAATTGACAAACACGCTCACCTTTGTTTTAGTATAAAACGATTCCTTTCTCTCCGGTGCATGATCCTAGGCCAACAGAATCGTCGTAAGAGCCCTCTTGCATGGGAACGACCAGGTTTTACGAGTACTTCTGTATAGTCAGACCCCATTTCCTCATTGATTGCATATTATGATGTGATCACTCATGCGCTAGTAGATGATCGTGCCTGCATCAACAATATATGCACACTAAGTAAACTCGAAGTAGACAGGATGTAGAACTCACTGAAATTACTTTGCTTGTCAAGTCTTACTACTGATTACACTGACAATAATATTTCCTTATGATCAAATAGTTGCATGTTCTGAGTACGACATAATTCTTGTTGCAACAGTATAGTAACAAGTAGGAAAAACTGGTGAAACAAGTGTAAAAAACATTTCATTAAAATGTTGAAGGATGTAGGGATGGTAGTGCCAAAAACTAAAGAAACAAGACTGTAATAACCCGAGTGGTGCACAGTGATTATGATATGACCATACACTTTTACACTTTAGATATCTATGAGCAACACAAATTCAACTTGATACAATAACAACATGCGTAACCCCACGAAATAAAATGTAGGGAGGGTTACGCATATTGTTATTGTTGCATGCAATTTCCACATGGGTTTTCATCATATATACACAAGCTGTGTATGGTCATATCATAATCACTGTGCACCACTCGGGTTATTAAAGTCTTGTTTCTTTAGTTTTTGGCACTACCATCCCTACATCCTTCAACATTTTAATGAAATGTTTTTTACACTTGTTCTACTTATAAATGTACATAAGTAGCTGGGAGATATGTTACATGAAGTGTTTTTACTCTTGTAGAGCTGTTTGTATTTCTGATGTCACTTTCCTACTACATTAGACTGTACATATCCTTGATGTATGTTGCTCTATATATCACACCAGAACACACGGGAGGAGAAAGAGCTGATCCAGGCCTGCATAGAGGGAGATCTAGAGACTGTGAAGAGGTTGTCAATTCAAGTGACTCTACAAAATGTTTGTGACCTAGACTTGCCCTATCGTAGTCTTCTCCACCATGCTGCTAGGTTAGTGATGAAATACTGAGTAAGATGACTAGTGGTGATTCTCATCACTGGGTTATCACAACTCCTTTATTCTGCAGAGGGTAGTTGTATCATTTTAATTAACCCTCGGCGCTCATGCGCAGGAGGCTAACAGTAGTTGTCTGGTCTGTGTGTGTCTGTTAAGTCACATTTCACCTCTGGAACATCTGTTCATCCTGAAAATACTGTCACATACTGTAGGATTTTCTCTGAAACTACTCAGTAGCAGAGATCCAGCACTCGATCCCTCCATTGAAAGCCATACGTACGTACAGTCAGCCATTTTCTTGCAAAAAGCGTGCATGTACATTATAGTATTTACCACGTGTTAGTGGTCCAACCGAAGCACGACATTCATGACATTCTAGACTGATTGATGGCATCATCTTCATCAACCTGGGATTGTGTCAGGAAGAGTATCTGTGGCACTCACCATGTGTGAGTCATTGCTCTTCTTAGCCTCCTAGTGAACAAACGAAAGGAGGTAAGGATGAGGTAAGTGTGATTAAATGTTAGCTTATGAATCAGTCTAACATCAGATCCAGTTAAAGCACCTGTAACTAACATCTGTGGAAGTACTGTCCCGTCAAAACCACCGACAACCCCTGACAGTTCAACTAACTCTAGCGAACAAATTAACTGAGGGTTATAGCACGTTTTCTGTTCTCCAAAGATATCTTTTTCAGCTTACTTCAACAAAGATAGCAATACTATTCAGGATTTCAGAAATTCCCCAAAACTTTTCAATGGAGACTACATACATTATAAATGCTGATTCAGCAAATATTAGTGACATGTGATCTTGTCCTACCCCTGGACCAAAGTGGTCAAGCAAAGAAAATAGTTGGTCGTGAGTTGAGTGCCATTGGTCATGCCTCCAAGCAAGGTCTGTCCACAATGGCATGAACTCATGGTGCTGAGGGTTCTGCACTTCATTGTACATGTAGGTTATCTCAACTGAATTTGTCCTTGTGAGATATTGTTATCAGAATAGCTTATTAGCTCTCGTCAGCAGGGAATACACACAGCTTGTCTAGAGCACCAACGGTTTATATACGTAAGGTGCACCAGAAAACTAGTGGTTCAGCAGTTTCAGAATTAATGAGATTCATCCACCACATCATTACCTACGTAGTGCCTGCCACGCCTAGAGCAATAAACTGGGCAAGGCCCCTTAACATGCACAGCAAGGGTTACCGTACTTGGTTTGTGTGTTTGTCTGAGTATCTCAAATGTTTAATAATGACAGAAGTATACATGTCCACAAGAATAAAGACATTGACAATGAACCAGAAATAATACTTGAATACATCACAGTAATGAAAGTACATATACAATGTATATGTACATGCACTGTCTGTTACTTACGATGACCTCATCAAGGAGAAGTTGCTCCCATTAGTGTCCAGTTTTGCCATTGAAACTGTTATTGGAATAAACACACATTTTCAAATGGATGGAATAGATTGTAGCCACTCCACTGATCAATAATGTTGTAGTGGCATATGGTACTTACAGGTATACGGTTTGCACTACAGGGAGGGACATCTCAGTGTAGTCCAGTATCTGGTGAAGGAAGCTAACTGTGATCCAAATGTTAAGGACAAGTATGAAGAGACTCTTCTTCATGAAGCATGCTTGTGAGTACATACTGTACCTCATTCCTTTCTCTCCAACCTCAAGTACTACATGTACACTAGAGTTCAGTGTGTGAACATAAATAATGGTTTTACCCTAATTAGTAAATATGTATCTTGTTAATCCCTTATTATTAAGGTATTTCTTACAAGTATTAGTTAAAATTTCATTACTCCCTTATCAAATATTAGTTCTTGTATGGGCCTGAGTGCCACATAGGATATGTTGGCATAGTTATAATGGGACACTGGACAAAGTTTACACACTCTGTTTCCACTTGGCAAACATATTTCTGTGTTCTCAAGGAATGCGTTCACAGCATGAGGTACTTCAGTCTCATCGTCTCTCTCTCTCTCTCTCTCTCTCTCTCTCTCTCTCTCTCTCTCTCTCTCTCTCTCTCTCTCTCTCTCTCTCTCTCTCTCTCTCTCTCTCTCTCTCTCTCTTCTCTCTCTCTCTCTCCTCTCTCTCTCTCTCTCTCTCTCTCTCTCTCTCTCTCTCTCTCTCTCTCTCTCTCTCTCTCTCTCTCTCTCTCTCTCTCTCTCTCTTTCTGTGTGAGTGTGTGTCTGATAAGTCACATCTCACCTCTGGAGCATTTATTCATACTGTCATGTACTCAGGGGAAATGGAGGTCAAAAGGTTGTGGAGTTTTCTCTAAAACCACTCCGTTGCAGAGATGCAGCACTCCCTCATTTGAAAGGCTGTATATGTAGAGTCGGCCATTTGCTGCAGAAAGCGCACAGTACAAAAAAAACATTTCATTAAAATGTTAAATGATGTAGGGATGACAAGTACATTAACAAAATGCAGTACGTATATGCTGGAAAAAAAACGTGATGATGGCATGAGAAAATAGAGAGTAGCATGAAGGCAAAGGCAAGGGATGGGCATGCAACAGTCATAACATGCGTAACCCCTCCCTGCATCTTTCTATATATTATGGGGTTACATATGTTATGAGTGTTACATGCCCATCCCTTACCTTTGCCTTCATGCTGCTCCTTATTTCTCATGCCATCATCTTTTTTTCCAGCATATTGTTCCTGTACCTTTTAGCATTGTCATCCCTACATCCTTTAACATTTTAATGATATGTTTTTTACACTTTATATGTATACATACATGCATTAATGACATGCTATTCTACACTGCAGCTATGGACATTTCAGTGTAGTCCAATATCTGGTGAAGGAAGCTAACTGTCATAAAGATGTCAAGAACAAAGTAGGAGAGACTTCTCTTCACATGGCATGCAGGTGAGTGAATACTGTACCTCATTCCCTTCCTCTCCAACCTCAAACACTGTACATTAGAGTTGTAAGTGATGATCCTTTCCTAATTGTTACCATGTCATTACACCCTTATTAAATTTACAAAAGTGATTTATAATATGGTAGCAAACTTGAATTATTGACCACCTGTCAATATATACAATGTAATAGAGTATAGGCTCATTGCTGTGCAGTATCTAAACAATAATTGTTATTGAACAGTACACAGCAAAATGATGGTAGATAACAAGATGCAAAATGTTTCAGCTCAACAACAATTATTGTGTACATACAATGTATATATATATACACACACATGTGTACCCCTCTTGTATGCATGAGGGTTACTCATGATGGCCTCATTAGGGAGAGATTGCTCCCATCATAGTCCAGTTTTGCCATAGAAATGAATAGCACTAAAGTGCAAACCCTCGGCACTATTTTTTTTGCAACATTATTTCAATGCATTGTCGCACTGAAGACACTTACACCACTGTGCATTTGTCTTCCTTAACTTACTTGTTTCCATATAAATAAAAGACAACTCAGAGACTCAAAGCGGATTGAAGTGGAAGTAAATTCACCACATTGTATGTGCATGCTCCAAACCCCGAGTGTGTGCACGTGCACCGCTAATTGATGGGTTGGGTCATGAACCGTCCTTCTGGTTTCTCTCAAACGCCGTAGTTTTAGTAAAACCCCGTTTGAAGCAACACTGGATTCACTGCTTTTCCATGGTGTGTAACTTCCACAGTGACTGAATTGTGCAAGAAGTACTCGAGGTAAGACAGTGCAGACATGTTGGCCTTATTAACATATTGGCTTTATCGCTTGTTTTCACGCCATAACTTTTCAATGCAGTAGTTTCAGGAAAAAAACCATTTTACATTTAAAGCGCTACTTGCGCTGATGCTTTTAGTATCGCTCCGATACCACTTTGTTGTCTCTAGTGCGAGAATAGCGAGAGACATACACACACACACATTAACACACACACACACACACACACACACACACACACACACACACACACACACACACACAAACAAACAAAGTACCGTAACCCTCGCTGTGCATGCGCGCCAAGGGTTAACTATTTGAACAAGCACACATGTACACAACATTTCCAAATGGATGGAATAGATTATCCTCTCTGTGGGCACTCCTCTGGTCAATCATACTTGATTACCCTCGGCACGCATGCACAGCGTGGGTACTGTAGTTGGGTTTGTCTGTCTCTCTGTCTGTCTGTCTGTTTGTCCAGGCTTAAAGTAAGTTTATTCATTCTTTTAATGACACAGCTTACCTAACGCACCATATAGGGGAGATATTTTGTGGGATTTTCTCTGAAACCGCTCCATTACAGAGATCCAGCACTGCCTCCGTTGAAGGCCATATGTACAGTCGGCCATTTTCCTGCAGAGTCGAGCATGTTCATTATAGTACTGGATTTGAGTGATATACCACGTGGTGGTGCCGAGGGTTCTGCACTTTAGTGCATTCATTATTTCATTTTAATGATTAGTCAGATATAAGATTGTATGGCTTTATTGTAATACATGGCCTGAAGGTATTTTTGTCTATTTTAATTGCATGTTTAAAAACAATTTACATGACGATGTACATTATTACATGAAACTAACATCACTGCGCAATGTTTCATGTTTAGAAGTGCTACTGTTAGTGAGTTACGCTGGTTGAAACAGGTGTGGTGGCAGATGAATTAACAAAATAGACTTCTCAGAGATTTCTCTCTCTAGCCTTCAACTGACAAAATTCAACTCTCATGTGAAGTCCAAATACTACGTACATACTACGTATATTCATTGCTGTGGTGTACAAAGATTACCTGAGTTTTAGGTATGTACATACCTACATGATGGAGAATGTACATATTGTGATGACTAACTATTAGATCACTAGCTGATGTCTAGGTGGTCTAGGTCTTGGTATACATCTAGCCTCTCACTGCCTCTTTATGACTGATACATGTATGGAATTGCTAACCAACTGTAAATAAGTCCTTTCTTGTGTGACACATGCACATGCCACTATCATACTGCTGGACATCTGCCAATTTGTGACCTGGCCTTCCCCAACATTCTATATAACCCTCCCATGTAAAATTAACAGAATTAGACATGCATGGGTTGGACACTGTGTGTACTACTACATATCTCACTGAATTACGTATCATGTACATGCCATATGTGCATGTATGCATGCATTAGTTGTGAATACAGTCAAGTATGTCAATATGTACATGTAGAATATAAAGAACACATCTCATCTAGTTAACTCATACTCTCTTACACATGGAAATAAGGTGTGCGCAGAGCAAAGCAGGGAAATGGCAGACACCTGTTTTGGGCTGGTTGGCCTTCATCAGTGTTGGGTTTGCTTAGCTGCTCTGTGACAGCCTAGATTTACATACTCTAGGCAGGCCTGAGCAATTGTGGTTTGAGAATAATTCATCCACTACAAACCACACAAGCCTACCTAGGCAAAAATCCCACTGCCTAACTCAAAGCCAACAGTAACGTACATGTACATGTAGTGATGTAGTAATGTTATGCATTTCTGAACTACAGGAGCGGACATCTCTGTATAGTCCAGTATCTGGTGAAGGAAGCTAACTGTGATCCAAATGTTAAGGATAAGTCTGGATTGACTCCTCTTCACTATGCATGCAGGTGAGTACATAGTACTATTTCTTCTTCTCTGACCGAGGTTTAAGTGATGGGTTTCATCTTAATAAGTTAGCAACCATGTCTGCCCTCACGTGATGTTTCATCCCAGGTCTTCCCCAATTTCAAATGTTTCCCTCCCCCGGGCAATCAAAACACACACAATTGCACGCAACGGGGAAGTCCTGGGAACCGAGGC